>PVLD010004226.1:0-128774 GCA_004027595.1 Dinomys branickii | reverse complement strand
GAGGCAGGCATAGAGCTGGGTGTGGTAGGATGTGTCCTGGCTGCTCTGGCTCCACCTTGCCTCCAGGTGCTGATTAGGAAGGTTGCTGCAGAGTGGGGACTCCTGGCTGTTGCAACCTCTCATCCTCACACTGGATTTGACCACAGTTCCCAACCACCATTGCCTCTTTTCCTGGCTGCGCCCTCTCCTCTCCAGTTCTGGACCAGCTCTTGGAACTCCGCTCTCCCCCGGCTTAACTCAAATTCTATTACTTGAAGGCCCAGCATGAAGAATAGAATATAAATACAGTTCTATATCATGAAGCAGGCAAAGTTTTTCCAAAATTTTTAGAGTATTTTATAATAGTGACCTAATAAGTGGCATCACACAGAAAAACTACCCCCCCAAGGTAGTAGTAAGATCCACAGAATACGGCAGAGAAAGCCCTGGCCTACAAGTCAGGCTTTTGTGCAAGCCCCAGCCCTCACAGTGGGTTCTCGAGTATGGCATTGAGCCCCTCTGTCCCTCAGTGTACCTATCTGCATGATATGAAAACATCCATCCTGAGTCTCGGGATTGTGTTAGAACCTCATTTAGACTACAAGAAGTGAAAGATAATTTCACAGATAAAGGAAATGAGGCCCCAACTTACAGGCTAAGGTTCCCATGTAAAGCCACAGGGGAATACCAAGAGCCAAACCAACTCAAGGACCCTTTCCATAGTTAGCAGCACAGTTGACACCCTATGTTCTTCATCCTTAGCTTGACTCAGGATGTAGGGTCTTGCATCTTGTCACAATCAAGAGCAATGAATTCACAGGCAGTCATTTGACCGCCTAAACTCATCAGCTATGAAAAGATGAACCACAAATAAATGTGATGATAAATACATGAGTAGTTTAGAAACTATAAATCTAGGTGGATAGAAGTAATTCTGAAAAGGTGTGGTGGCCCACACCTGTAATCCCAGCACTTAGAGGTTGAGGTGGGCGAATTAAGTGTTCAATCCCAACCTGGGCAACATAGCAATTGAATGAAACCCTGTCTCAAAATTTAAAAATAGAAAGGGCTGAGGGTGTAGCTCAGTGCAAAAGCTCTGGGTTAAATTCCCAATATAACAAAAAAATGAAAGAGGAGGAAGTAATTATGATAATAAGGATGATTTATTATAATGACCACCTCCCACCCAGCCTATGACTCTGCTTGTCACTCACAAATGGCCCACGAGGAATTTAGGAAAGCATCAGGGATACAGTGAGGCTTAAGACACCAAACGTTGGACCATCTCTATTAATCAGAGGAGGAGAGAAGAAGCAAGAGTATTAGCTACAAAGAGTCAGAAAAAATCAACAAGCAACCCCCAGATGAGGATAAATCAGTCAATGGATCACCAGGACATAAGCAAGTGGAAGTCATACTGGGTCAGTGGTAGCAATATGGAAGGCTCAGGATGGAGCAACATGAACTTGAGGGCTATTTTAATGGTACTCCATCTTCTGCCCAGCACCATGACCCACCAGTTCCATGCAGAGGACCCCACCAAGAGTGAGCAGAATGCAGCAGGTTTGGCATCTCTTCCCATTTTCTGTCCACTTCAGATAAAACTGTTCCTCTAACACAGGGGCCAACTGTAGTGAATGCTATGTGCCTGAATCCAACAAAAATAAACAGCTGTACTCACTCTGCCTTCTTGTAAAAATTAAAATTTCTAGGAAACAAAGCTCCCAACTGCCCTCTTCCTTGGCTTGGATTCTTTGGCTGACCTTTGACTTTTTCTACTGGAACTTGAAAGACTGAGATGAGCCACAGGCTTCTAACTCTGAGGTCTTGCCAGCCACAAACCTCCTAATGTGGAAAACTTGTACCTCCTACACCTTCAATGACTGGTTAAGATAAGAAAGATGTGCAGTTAGCCCTGAATTCCCTTACCAATTTTTACATATCTGTATCTTCTGTGTTGTAATAATTGTATAAAAAGCATTTGGGCTACAGTAATGAATTACATATCTGCCTCAACAAGATTTCGTGCCCTAGCCATATACCACAAATGTTCCCTGAGAATGTGCTATGGGGGGATCAAGCTAATTCAAAAGGGCAAACAGACATTGAAATTTAAATATGTAATGCCCTCTGTGATCATTTTTTGTTATTGTTTGCATTTTGTGCTTGTGGCATTTTATTTTCTCAATAATTAAATTGATCTGCTTAGGAAGAAGCCAAGCTCAAGAATTTTTAATTGGCTGTAGTTTTTATAATGTAAAAGCATGAGGGTGGTGGATAAAAACCCAGAATAAGTTACATGGGAAATTCTCAATTCACTACTCTATCAGAAATATTTTTTAAAAGGGGTGTCATGCTACGATTCCAAACATGGTCCATCATCCTGTTCCCACCTCTAGAACTGTTAGAGTAGCTCAGTGGCTGCAAAAGGGCCATCGTTGTGAGAAAAGAAAGATGCTAATTTGATGTCAAAGAGGACAAAGCAGCAGTAAAGCGGTTGGAAATTTAATGACATGAAGCAGACTGGATATCTAAGTTTGGGTGTCACAGAGGATTCACATAAGGGCCTAGCTGTACATTGGGCAGGAAATGTAGGCTGAAGAAAGATTACAGAAATAGTAGACAGTTTGAATAAGAGACTGGGTTTTATCTGTACAGATGAAGATACTGAATATATCTATATAGTCAAGATGGAGCCACCAAACTTTTCTTGTATTTGCATGCTAGAGTTCAAGAAAGGAGGCTCAGAACATCCACAAATTAAGAACCCCCGATACAAGCCAAACAGACTTAATGTAACTCAAAGGGTTGCTCCAACATGGTAGGTCATGAGTTGCATTGCTACACGCCCTACCCAAAGATCATCAGCGCAGCACTGCAGCTCTGCCCTGGGCTGGACAGTCTGGCTTCCAGATGCTCCCAAGGAGAAGCAATGGAGTAGAGATCTGGATGGTTCTACCTTCACTGCCTCCACCCACACCATTTGTGGCTTGAGTCTCAAGAACAAGGGTCCATTCCAGTTGTTTATCACCCTCTGTAGAAAGTCACCAACTCACTTGTGTTGTTGCAAAAATAGTCTTTGTGATTGATGTTGAGGATAATAAGTCTTCTCTACACCAGACAATTCTTAGGCCCTGGGGGTCTATGAAACTCAGTCTGGACCCAGTAACATTTTCCCACAGATCTCTCTCTCTCCCCCTCTCTTTCTCACTCTCTCTTTCCCTCCCTCCCTCCCCCCTCTCCTCTCTGTGCTTCTTGCCAGTTAAGTATCTCTTTTTTAAAGCTTCAGTTATCAATTCTGGCTCCAGGATTAGTAAAGAGCACTGATGCTCACAGAAATCACAGTAGAGCTCTCCTGAAACATCTGAAAATTATCCAATATGAAGACATCATCAGTACTGCTCTTCCTACTGACGTCCCCAGTGTCTGGATAAGAGCCTGCACACTGTTGGGCCTCACCAGTTCCTAAAGGCCATCCAGGCATCCGTTAAGAACGTGGATGACTAAGGAAAAGTTAAATAAGCCAAAAAATAAAGTTTTCCCTACACAGTGGTCAGGAACAGATTGCCACGGTTTGTGTTATAGGGGCTGATTTCTCTCACTTTCCCCCTAATTTTTCAGATGTTTCCAAGGCTAGGCAGAAGAGTTTGTGTAAACTTATCTTGGCCCAAATAATGCCTAAGTGCTTATATCATAAGCCTTAGGGGTTAGCGTTCCTGCTAGTCCTGTTTGAACTAGTCACCAGACTAGTAACCAGTGGGGCTTAATCAAGGTCATTTTGTTAGTTTCTGAGACAGGAGAGTATCACAGTTTAAGGTATTCATCATTCAGTAAATCATTCAGAAACCATCAACAGGAATTATAGGTAATTCGCTTTTTTATTTCATAATACTTACTAAGATTTAGTAAGCATTACTAGACAATGCATGATACATATAAATATTTCTTACTAGTCTTTTCCTTCAAGAAAAGGAATGCTTTA
The DNA here is from genome assembly GCA_004027595.1 of Dinomys branickii. NCBI lineage: Eukaryota > Metazoa > Chordata > Mammalia > Rodentia > Dinomyidae > Dinomys > Dinomys branickii. The sequence continues at coordinate 124,813 of PVLD010004226.1, read as the reverse complement.
GTAGTTAAGACCAGAGGCCCATTAAATGGGAAAGTCACAGATGGTTTCTTCAAAAAAGCTGACCAACACCATAACAAGGCCCTTTCTCGAGTGCAGAGCCATCCTCGGTTTGACAGTCAGTGGAATTCCTCCTCAGCTGCTAGCATGAGCTAAAGACAGCCATGGCTGTTTATGATCCATTTTTGTTTTTTGACCTCTAGTCGTTGCGTACTTACAGTTGGTTTAAAAAATAAAGTTTTGCACTGGTGACATAGCTCAGTGGCACAAACTCCCGCCTAGCAAGCGTAAGATCCTCAGTTTGATTCCCAGTACCAAAAAGAAAACTAAAGCTTTGTGACCGAAAATGGCCAAAAAGAAAAAACTTCAGTTATCTTTCTCCAAGAAAAAAAAAACACACACACACACACACACTACTCTCATCTCTAGTCATTCTTTTCTCCTCTCGCCGTAGCTTGGACTCCAGCTAATATTAAAACATAAGTGCAATTATCTATTTGAAATTCACTGCAATTTCTGTTCTGACCTGTTGTTTACTACACTTCATTTGACCGTATTTGGTCTGTTCCTCCATCTCTTCTTGTCTATTGCTTTCCATACTTGTTATTTTTGTGTGTTAGTACATTTTAGTAGTACATCATGTTTACATTCTTTGTGGGGATTATTACATCATTTTATAGTGCATCCTAATTCCTTTTTATACCTTTTCCCTTCTCTCCCTCCCTGCTCCATCCATCCCTTGATCTCCTTCCCATTTTGTCTGCATTTGTAGCACATCATGTTTACATTCCTTGCGTGGAGTTGATACATGCATATAACACATTTCAATTCCCCCTTTTAACCCTCTACTGTCCCCTCCTTCTCTCTCACTCCCTCTCTTCATCTCCTTCCCTTTTGAGAAAAATCCATCTCCCTACTTCCTGTTATCCACTTTTATTTTACTTTATTGGTGAACTCCGATGAGCATGCATCTCTTCAGCCATGGATTGAATTATTGTGTTCTCCAAAAAATCCTTATGTTGAAGGCTTAACCCACAGACATGGTATTTGGAGAATGAGAATTTGATGAGATAATTATTTCAAAAGAGCGGGGCCATCATAAGTGGGGTTAGTGCCCTTATAAGAAGAAACCCAAAACAGGTATCTTTCTGCCACATGTGGACACAGCAAGAAGTTATCTGTCTGCAGCCCAGAACAGTTCCCTCAGCAGAACTCAATGGTGCTGCCACCCTGAGTTTCAGGCCTTAGAACTGCGAGGATGAAATAAATAATCTCTTAGTCTCTAATATTCAACAGCCTAAAATGATCAAATTACTATCATATGCATATCAATTATATGCATGTACTATTTTATTGATGCACTGTATACACATTAAACACACACAAAAATCGGAAGTTGAAGGTTAAAGCACATGGAAATTGAAGTTACCACGTTTTCCTCCCCACTTCCAGTGGTTCGTCCTGCACAAGCTGCAATGCAGTCTGGAGACCACCATCCTGGGCAAGAGCACCCAGCAGCCCCATCATGGGTGAGCACACTGACAGGGGAGAACATCAACATAAGGGATTGTGGGGATTCCCCTTTGTGTCCATATACCTGCCATAAGTCCAAACCTAAAGTCCCTTCCACAATAGACAACTCCTTTGAACTTAACTTGAAACAAACACATGAAGCCATGGATAGGACCTTAGTGGAACAAAACTCTTACATGCTCTCAGCCTTCCTTGGGACCAAACTGAAAAATCGCCATGGCTGGAACCAGTTTGAAGCAGAGCACAAAAGTGGAAGAGAAAGGAAAGAAGAAAGCAAGAGAGAAAAAGAAGGGCCAGACATGGTGGTGCATGCCTATTATCCCAGCACTCTGGAGGCTGAGGCAGGAGAACCGTTGCGAGTTCAAGACCAGCCTGGGCTACAAAGTGAGTTCAAGGCCAGCCTGAACTGCATAGTTAAACCCTGTCTCAAAAAGAGAAGAAGAAGGAGGAGGAGGAGGAGGGGGAGGGGAAGAAGAAGAAGAAAGAAGAAAAAGGAAAGCTCTGGTTCTCTGGAGGTCCAAAGAATTAAAGGTGGGAGGGGAGGACTTTGTGGGAAGATGGAAGGGGCTGGGCTGAACAGAGACCGAGCTAGGGGCAGGGTGGGGAGTGCAGGCAGAGTCAGCACCACAAGGTGGGTGGTGCTGGGGAACCTATGCCACTCAAAAGGTACAGCTGATCATGGTTACAGATCCTCATCACAATATTTGAAGAATATTTTGGTTGCGTGCACAGTGACTCAAAGAGGCCCGTAGGGAGATGAGGCCATCACCTAAAGCCAAGGTAACTTGGGACTCAGACCAGAGATGGACTAGCAGCAGTGACAGGACAGTAGGAACACAGAGAGATTGAAAAAGAATCACTGGATCGTGGAAGGAGTAGGGGAGGGGAGGAAAGGAAAAGAGAGTGTACCCAAACCTTATCAGTTCTTGCTATGCATGAGATTAGTCACCCCAGTTCTGGTGATTGAGGCTGATTGCTTAAAAGTGGAACCACTCTTTGTTCAGGGCCGTCAGAGCCTTATAAACTGGCAGCACAGGCCCTAAAACCTCATTTTCAGGACCTTTCTTAGCTTGGGGCTGTTTAGCATCAGGACAACGGAGTGCAGGAAGAGGCCTGCATAAATTACCAATTCATTGGCCCAGTACCAGGGATTCCGGACAGTTATGAGCTGCATCATAGAAATGACCAGGGTCAGAACATGCAGTACATGAAAGACAAAGAAGAAGGAGAGTGACTTCAGAGCCATGGTGTGGGCCTGGGTGCTGGGATCTCGAGGCCCGGGCATGCAGTCCCTCATCTGCTGCACGTGCCGGTCCAGGGAGAACATGAGCAAAATGATGGATACCAGAAAGAGGAGAAGCGGAGTGAACCACACAACCACCGAATGCCAGAAAAAGTACCACCGATGAAAAATTATAATGCTGTGAGTTAGGGTGCAGTTTCCATGCGAACCCTGGAAGGCCATTTTCTGAACGCCTACTGCATACCCTACAGCTGTTGAAATACTGGACAGGCCACTGAAGAGCAGGGAGCTCAGCAGCAGCCTGGGCACTGACCGAGAAATCCTCCACTTCAGCCAAAGGAAGACAGGGTGGGAAAAGGTGGAGATCTTCGCACAGTAGAAAACAGGAAGCCAGGCAGTAAGCCACAAAGTGAGAGTGTTAATGAAGTCCCAGAGGATGCCAAGAGAGTAAGATTTGTAGCAAAAATCAAAGAAGTTCACGAAGTTGTTCAGGATGCTTATCCCGTGTAGGCAGAGCCGGGAAGTGACAAGACAAGCCACAATCATGTCACCTGCAGGCAATGTCCCACACCGTAACCACTCCCTGCCCAGCAAGGTGACCATGAGACCATTCTGTAACACTGCAGCCAGCGACCCCAGGGAAAAGATGACCATGAAGACCAGTATGTGGGAGGAAGGCATCTTCTCCAGAGTGGACCTGTTCAGATCAGCACCTGCCCCAGAACACTGAGACACATCCACGGGAAAAACAGAATCTCCAGACAAATCAGCTGAGACTAGAGACTCAGGAACCCCTCTCTGTGGATTTATGCAAAAGCCTGGCCACCTGCATGACCCAGGTACCCCAGGATTTGAAATGAGAATAACTGCAATCTCACCGGCATGTAAATCACTTCCAGCTCTATGACACACGCCTCTCTTTGGGTAACCTTATATTTGCCTGTTTTGCATCAGACCCAGGTGCAGGGAAATATTAGCAGAATACAGGTTCCATAGGTGATTGAAAATACCCATGTTCTGCAATAGCTTCTCTTGCACTAGTGCATGTTTGCCATACACAATGATCAAACTCATCATAGGAAATTTGTGCCTGTATGTAATACACCTTCATTCTTTTTTTCCCATTCCCCTCCTCTCCCTTCAACCCTTCTTTCCTTTCCCATTTATGAAGTTTTGTTTCCTTTTCTTCCCTTCTAGTCTCCTTTTACCCCTTTTCCCTTCCCTTCCCTCTCTCCCCTCTCTTCCTCCCCTTGGCATTTGAACAACACCTTCCTACTTGCCAGTGTCTGTCCTCTGTTTTGCTCCTTATTTACCCTTTGGGTTTCTTACACAAGAGGAACAATGCAATATTTAAATTTGTGCAGCCAATTTATTTCACTTAAAATTATAGTCTCAAGATGCATCCATTTAAGTTTATGCATATTTCTGGCAGGATAGCACTCCATTATATATAAATACCGCATTTTTTCATTTGTTCATGTTTTTTAACTAATTAAATTTCTGGTACATTTTAAATAGATATGCATAAAAATCATATTCATCAAAATTTGTACCTGTACATGATATATTTTGATTCCTCTTTTTTTGTCCCCAAGACTTAAACAATTATGAATTGTGCTGCTATAAACATTGAGTATGTGTACATCACTGTGGTATGAGGCTTTCAACTCTTTAGGAAGATACCTAGAGGGGGAATAACTGGATCAGATGGAACCCCTAGTTTGAATTTTTTAAGGAATCACCATACCGATTTCTATATTGGTTGTACCAATTTATACTCCCAGCAACCATCCAGAAGGGTTCCTTTTTCCCCACAGCCCTGCCAGCTTTTGTCATTGGTTGACTTCTTGATGATAGCCGTTCTTTCTAGAGTGAGATAGAATCTCAGTGTTGTCTTAGTTTGCATCTCTCGAATGACCAGTGATACTGAACATTTTTTCATATATCTTTTTGCTGTTTGCAGTTGTTCCTTAGCTATAGTATTTTCTTCCTAACTCTTCCTCAATGGATACTGTTTCCTTCATTTCTTCCCCCAAGTCACAAACTTTCCCTGACCCTTTATATCCTCAGTAGATAGCTTGTTAGCAGCCTCCAGACACCAAGTTAAGGCTCACCTGAATAAGTGCAACGAGATGTCATCTGTGTGTACATGTAAGGCTTCAAGTTATCTTTTGTTTTTGCTTTTGTTTTGAGACAGCGTCTCACTATGTGGTTCAGGCTGGCCTTGAACTCTGTAGCCCAGGCTGGTCTCAAACTCACAATGATCCTCTTGCTTCAGCCTCCTGAGTGGTGGGATTACAGGTGTGTGCCACTATTCCCTGCAAAGCTTGGACTTATCGAGAAAAGTCTCTTTTACCAACGACATCTCACACTAACAAAAATTTCACTGTCTGGTTCTATGGAGTTCATAAAATCTCTCCCTAAAATGTGAGCTCCCTGACTCACCTCAAATCTGTTAGCCACTAATTCCTTAGGTTCAAAGATTTTGGCAAATCAAAATCCTTCATTTCCTAAGAAGGCTCCGAGGAGACAAGGGAGCATAGAAAAACATGAGAACAAAGGAAAGACAGAGAAGAGAAAGTGTCTCAGAAAATATGTCGCAGTAGGGGCCAGGAAAGCAACAGGTGGTAGCATGTCAAGAGGCGGTGCTCGTGAGGGCCCCGCGGCTGCTCTGCTGTGGGCCCAGCGGCTGCTCCGCTGCAGTGGGCCCCGTGGCTGCTCTGCTGTGGGTCCTGCGGCTGCTCCGCAGTGGGCCCCATGGCTGCTCCGCAGTGGGTCCCGCGGCTGCTCCGCTGAGGGGCCCATGGCTGCTCTGCTGTGGGCCCTGCGGCTGCTCTGCTGAGGGCCCTGCTGAGGGCACCTCATGGACTGGACCCGCCCCCACCCGTTGCACAGCGACGGGGTGGAGCTGGGCGGTCCACTGTGAGCATATGTGCTTTTCCACCTCCGACCATGGCAGTTTGTATACACCCATGTATGTTATAGTATGGTCTCAGGCAGCTATATGTCTTCCCAAGGCGAGAGTCCAGGGGTATAGATAAACCCAGGAGTACAGTTATTATCACAGGGAAGATGATTGATTGAGTGATAAGGCAATGGAGATGAGGGAGGAGAAAAACTGAATGATCAAATGGGCCATCATCTGTGTAACTGAGTAACAAAGGTGAAGGTAACATTAAGTAGGACAGCATCCAGGGCTAATTCCCTTCTGTGTTCTCTATAATTCTGTATTTCCTCAATTGTTTTTGTATTAACAGAAGTGAAGATAACTTTATATTATACAGCATCCAGTGCAGATTCCTTACTATCTTCTCTATAATTTGGTATTTCCTTTAATGTTTTTGTGTTAACGAATATGAAGATAACATTGTGTAGTACAACATCCAGTGGTAATTCCCTACTGTGTTCTGTATAATTTTGTATTTTCTGTATTGTTTATGGCTTATTCTGGTTCATGTGTCTCCATTCTTTTGTCTTTAAAATTAAAAAAAAAAAAAGAGGCGGTGCTCGGATGCAAGCTGGCCCTCAAGAAGGGACTGCCTTGTGTAAGGGGATCCTCATCCCATAACAATACAGTGACCAGTGACAGTGACAACCAACATGCCACAGGCCTTGCTACTCATAAGGTGACCCCACACAGGTAGCCTTTTGCCTTCACCACCAACCTCATGGTGATGCCACCAACTGCACGATATGACACTGGCTGAGTTCAAGCAGCCAGACTCAGGGACTCACAGGAAAGGGTCCAGCTGAAACAGGCTGCAAAAAAGCAAGCAAGCATGTGCATATGAGGAAGAAAAAGGAAAACCAAAAGGGAAGAGGGGAAGAGCAGGGTTTCATCCAGCTGAGGGGCAGACCCCGATGTCAGAGCTCCGGGGTTGGGGTCCTCCCTGGTGCACAGAAGCAGCCTTGATTCAGCACTGCTTGGGATTCCACAGGTGAAAAGCTTAAGAGAAATAAAGACGCAATGAGCATTTATACTGGAGACCCCAAGAGAAAGAGACACAGCTGACGCTCACATTTACAGCTTGTGGTGGAAGAGCTGCTCTTTTTTCTGGTAAACTTTCAAAAGTTTACTCAGATGATCTAGTCTGATCCGTGGTTTGCAGCCAACCTCATTGTCCCGGCTCAGTCCTTTGCACAATCCCCACCCCCCTCCTGCTTCTTCCTGGAGAAGAGATGAACAGCTTCTGTGTGTTTCACAACAGCTTGGCTTTTCTCGAAATCCCTTGATGAGAGGCCAACTTCATGATGTCATCAACAAGCAAGTTGAGGCCACAGCACACACACACCCTACGGTGGCCCTCTGTAACCGAGTGTGCACTGTGTGTTCATAAACACCAGCATATGATTTTATTTTCACTGTAGCCATAACCATTCTCCCTTCCCCAGAATCTCCCCTTCTGTACAACTCTAAGCCCGTCTGTCTTCTCACGGCTGCATCCCCTTGTACAAGAAAGTAGAAGGGGTGCCCTTCCTTCAGGGGTCTGTTCGTCCATTCCTCAGTGCTTCATTACGTTTCTGTCATAAATTGCCACATCCCAGTCATGACTGGCCTCCAAAATATACCACAGGCTGGACCTTAGTGGTTGTCCATGTCCTTCAAATAGAAACTTACAGTCAAAATACTAGATTTTGAAATACTCAATCAAAATACTAGATGGGTTTCTTTCTGTAGCACGCTTGGCAAAATTTGTCATTAGGATGATGCCTGGGTCCTCTGTCAAATAAATACCAGCAAGAGGCTGAACTCCTGGTGGAAGATTCTGCAAAAAAGCAGAAGCAGAAGCAGAAATCCCTTCTGTTTTGATTCTCTGCACTAGTACCAGATATGGTTGTTTGTTTCTGTTCATTTGTACTTCATTCTGCCTTGGTTTTCCATATTGCCTTTAAGAGTCCACTGGACCATGTACATTTCATTTGATGGGGCTTGTGAATCTTGCTACTCGTTTTCACTGAATCTTTGAGTGCCTTACAGTGCATAAACACTTCCATAGTCTACCAGAGTTTCATCAGGTAACTGATGGCCTATGCCAGGGAAAGGTGGAGGAGGAAGGAAATAACAATGTTTTCAGTAGCAAGACTGCATAGTAAGGTAAGCCATGTATATATGTATTGATTCTACTACAGAATTAGTGCTAAATATTTTTTCATGGCCCTGTAGACCTCTTCTCATACTTATATTTAAGTAAGTAAGTTAATAATTTAGGTAAATAATTCAGGATAAAACATTGGTTCTAGCAACAATCCAGTATAAAGTAGAATTTTAGCTTTCTGAAAGTAAATTTGAAAATGTGAAAGAAGTAAAGGAAATATATATAATATATATATAAACATATACAAGATAGCTAAGATAATTGTACTACTAATTTCTATTGGTTTTCTGTTGGTTTATTGAAAGGAACACTTAATGCTTAATCATTTGCTCAATCTTGCATGCCTATATCTGGTAATCCAAGCAACTACTTTGAAGATAACAATAAATAACACAACAACCACTGTAGATTTCCTATCATCTTGTTTTGAAATTCTGTACCATTTTTTATAGTTTCTGTGTTGTTTTATCTTTGTTTTTGTTATTTTGCTTTTGTTCTTTTCTCTTTAAAATAAAAAGAAAGAGAAAGAAAATGCCCAGCACCTTCAGTTATCAAAACGTGTCAGGACATTTAATACTGTTTTACATGCAACTTACACACTGCTTTCCAATAAAAAATAGTACTTTAAAGTTATTTTTACAATGGTAGCATTAGTCTACCAGGAGATTCTGAGTCTGTTTTCATTCTGATCTCTTAAATATTTTCTCTCTTTCTTATATGAATTGAGAAGTCAAGAGCAATAAAATTGATCTCTAAAGGAATAAATCAGTGCTCCTTCCATGAAGTCATAAATTTCATTCAGTGCTTGATGTTACCTGGGGGTAAATCATGACACACAACTTCTATGTCACAAGTTGACACAGTGCTTTCTAGGGGTTTTTTCATAGGATGCTAGAAGTAAGAGGAAAACTGAGAAAGGAAAACCACAAACCCTCATCAAACAGAGCTCTTCCATTTATAGATGTTTAATATGCTGAACTTCTACCAAAGATTTCAAAGTCAGGAGTCCACTGTAAACAAACAAACAAACAAAATCTGAAACTGCAGTCTTTGACCAAAAGTCAACCGGAGGGAGAAGGGCAGATGGGATTCATGTATGTTCTTTCATCCCATCTTCAAAACTCTTCCAAATTAACTATAAACAGATTCTTTTAAATTATGTTAGGGCGGGCTGGGGATATAGCTCAGTGGAATAAGCGCCTGCCTAGCAAGCGCAGGGTCCTGAGTTTGATCCCCAGTACCGGGAAAAAAAAATAAATAAATAAATAAATAAATTATGTTAGGGCTTCAATCCATAATAACAGATGAAATGGAAAATAAAAAAAAAAAACATTGAGAAGCTCCAGAGTAGGTGGAGGGGTGGCCACCATCATCACAGACCTGTGAGAACTCAACCCAACAACAGTAGAAGGAAAAATCAAAGCTAGTCTGACTTGTTCTTGGGATCTGCAGTCCCAGGGGTCACTGAAGGAAAATGGTAAAAGGTCGGTTTAAGATACAGCTTCCAAGCACTGAGCTCAGTGATAGAAAGTTTGCTTTGGATGCACCAGCCCCTAGATTTGATCACAGAGCTGGGGAAAAAAAAAAGATACACGTTCCCAGATCATCTCTCTATTTTTGTGTAACCAGGCAACCACCCAGGAAAAGAGGAGCTATATTCTCTGGAGAGCATTAAACAAGATCTCTAAGCTTTGTCTACACCGAGCATATTTGAGACAAGTACACTCTACAGAAAACATGGAGATTAGGCAAATGACTGTGTTAGCTTCACTGAAGCAAAATTACCTCTAACCTAGAGCTCCGTCTGTGTGTTCAAGTGCAAGCATAAATTCTAAGTGGTCCCTGACTTACAATGGTTCAACTTATGATTTTCTGAGGTTACACTTGTGCAAAAGCAATGAAAATGTAGTAGACCAAGTACTTTCATTTTTTGGAGTGTGCTCTTTTCCAGGGCAAAGGGCATACTGTTTCATACCCTGTTGGGATGCTGGGCAGCAGTGCAGCGTTACCGCAGCCAGCAGCCAGCCACACACCGCCATGGCCCTACCAGACACTATACTACTAAGCTATGATGTTCAGTAAGTTATGTGCATAAATGAATTTTTGGCTGACAATATTTTTAACTTACTATGGCTTTCTTTAAACATAACGCCACTGCCAGTCAAGAAGCAGCAACACAGACTTTGGAGACAAGCAAAGTCTCCAAAAAATGTTTATGTTCCATGCCCCCTTCTCCTGGAAACTTCTGGAGAATACACTCTTCCAAAGCTAGAGAACACACCAGTAAAAGGAAGGCCTGACACAGGCAATATGAGATCTGGGATGAGAGACAGGCAAAGGGTGCCATCAAAGTGATTGTAAAGGCAGATCTCAGCATAAAGGGAGGTGCACAGAGCATGGGGACAAGTCCAGGCTGGAGCGGAACAAGAGACTCCAGGAGGGACATTCTCCAGCAAATAAAACTTCAGTACACATGATGGTTGCAAAATCAAGGGAAGGATTTTCTTTGTTACTTTAAAAAAAAAAAGAAATGAAAACATATTAACAAACACGTATACATTTACAAAATAACACAAGAACAACACAAGCAACACTGAAATTCAGACAAGGTGACAGGAAATTAACAATGGATGTTGTATTATATATTTATTTCTTCAAAGTGGTTACTCAGGAAAACAAATATAGACAAGTAAGATTGATCAGTTAATCATTAACTGTTCTTTTCAATAAAGCGATAGAAGTCAGTAGTACAACTATGTTAGCTACCTTGTATATACATATAAACATAATTTTCCCCTCCTTTCTTTTCTCTTTTCCCTCATGCTAGCTGCTCTTTACTTTTGAGCATTTTCCTTTCTCAATGGGAAGGGTTTTAGACCAATGGTAAAGCGTCTGAGAGTGAATTGTTAACAAAACACGGCACTTGTTACATAGACAAAACCCAAAAAATTTCACAGGAAAAATTAATTGCAATATAATATATATTCCCACCACAAAAAGCATTTACAATGCTATAATATTTTAAACACTGAATGAGGATTCAACCAACATCACAAGAAGCCATTTTGAAAATGTGAGGGATAAGACAGAGGTTCCAGGACAAGGGTGAGGAAGAACCCTGGTTTCATATTCCAGAGTGGAAAGGACGCCCAAGGCTGAAAAATCAAAAGTAGCAATGCAGGCAGATAGCTCAGAGGTAAAGAAATAAACACAGGCATGCCCCCCACACATGCACACACACGCATGCACACATGCACACACATACACACACCCCAGCTAAATTTAGTGGAAGTAGTTGCATGAGGAAATAGTCACCTGCAAGAGAGTGGGAGCAAGAACCATGGTGTTTTGCAAAACAACTGCAGAAATATCTGACTCTTTGGACTCGATACATACATGACTTTGATAAAAAGTCTTTTCCAAAAATGAGAAAAGGCGGCACTGGAAAGGCTATATCCTTGGGGTTTGTCAGTGGCTGTGACTCCTAGAAGCAAGGGTTCATGTTCCTCTTGCAGTGGAGTGTTGGACGGCTGCCCCTGCAACCAGGAATCTCGATGATCTAATATTGCTCATCATTTTATTAAAATCTTCCAAGTGTATGTTTTTCATAACCATTTGGAGAAAGAAAGGGCAGAAGTTGACATGAGTCATGTTTTGAGATGGTTTACTCATTTTGCTAAAAAATCATAATCCAAGATTTCCATTTTTCACTTGTTGAGTTTTCTCCTGGCTTTGTCTCCCCACTGTCCCCCATGTTGTCCTCCGCCCTTGAGCAGCCCTCACCAATGCTCTTCAGAATGCTCCTTCCTAAAGTCCAGGGCTCAGGGCAGTGTTAGCGACCACAATGACGAAACTTGTTCCCAGGGTGAGGCCGAAGCATGCTAAGCTACATAGCACTCTGGTGTGGTTCTGTGGGCTGTGGGATAAAACAAAGAGGCAGAGAAAGAGGCCTCTGCTCTCTTCCCAAAATGATGTGGAAACTCACATATATCCTAACGCAGAAGAGGAGTTTGAAAAAGAAAAAACAATCTCAATCTTCCTGCTTCTCCTGAAACCCTGTGCAGGAAGTCCCTGCCATCTTGTTTGGCTGCATGGGCAAGGATGAGGAAAGAGGAATCTCAGTGACCCTAACCAGGCGGTGTTCACCAGGGCGGGAAGGCTGGAGGGCTGTGGAGACAGTGGATAAGAAAATGTGGACCCACAGCAGATGCGTGCTGGGTTCCCAGGCAGGGTGGCAGGTTCCTGAGTGAGTTCATTTTTTCTCCCATCAGACCTAGGAAACAAAAATAAATGTAGAAAAAGAGAAAAATAGGCACTAATTAGCAAATCCAGAGCTTCATATACGCCATGTCAGTCTTCTACTCCTTGAGCCCTAGGAAAAAACATATATTTTAAAAATCATAAGACATTAAGTAGCTCCACAAACAACAACCAATCACAAGCTGAATGAACTAGCCTTTTGTAAAACCCTAACATGTGGCTGGGACTGTGCTAAATGCATTCACATCCATTGTTTTCCCATTTAATTTTAAGAATGGGGCTATGCAGTTTTGCTATAATTAGATACACAATCGATGCTTGCACTTTGTTCTTAGGAAAGTACAATGCTGCAACCCCACCTTTGCCCTGAATGGTGTCGGGATACCACGTCCACTATACAGCCACTTCCCTTTGCCTGGTGGAGTCAAAAGAAACTGACTTTATCTCCTCGCCATGTGCTGATGACTGAAGCTCAAATTCTGCATCTAGAGAGCCGTTTTGAGAAACTAACAACTACATGAGTTCTTGCCTCTTGGTTTCTCTTCTCCCTAATGTTACATTCTGACCACCAGGTGGCATCGGGTAAACACGCCCAAGCGGGCAAACGTTAGCAACAGCCTAAGAAAACAGTAGGACATTCCAAGGAAAGTCACAGGAGTGAGATGCTCATCCTGACATTATACACTTCTAAATCAGCTCAGAGCGGGTTTGGTTTTAAAGGGCAGGTGGTTCACACTAGGAAGAACTGGGCTTGTGTTTTATATCTGTCACTTTCTCAATGCAACCTAGGACACATCTTCCCCTCTTTCCTGAATTCAGTGTGTACAATCGCAATAGTAAGCACTTGGCGAGGTCATGAATATTTGATCAGGTGATCTATATATAGACATATTTGTGTCTTGTTAAGCTGGATACATTCTTCACTATGTTAAACAGACACAACATAGAAAAGTAGTAGATACAAAGCAAAAGAAACAAAAGGTACTCCTGTAATCTCAGCTTTCAGGAGGCTAAGGCAAGAGGATCGTTTTGAGTTCAAGACCAGCCTGGGCTACAAAGTGAGCTCAAGGCCACCCTAAACTGCATAGTGAGACCCTGTCTCAAAAAGACCAAAAAAGAAGCAAAATGCAAACCTTGGAGTTATCTATTATTTTCCCTTTCCTGAATGGAAACTCTCGGCACATTCTGACATCACACTCTTTCCTCATTTTAGAAAAAGACCGCAGCTTCTATTTCTTACTAACAAACAAATTTCAGATCTTACAGCAGTGCCTTTTCAATACCTTGAAATCCTGCTTCTTTCTTTCAGAGCACTAAGATGCATTCTGCTTCATCTGTGGTTTCCTAAAGGCCCTTTACCCATAGAATGCACTTCCAAATGTCAGACTAACACTCTGTCAAGTGCCCTGATAGCATCGGATTCCAGGATCCTGACTCTTTCCCAGCCACTCTCTGAGAACGTTTATCTCTTTCCTTGTCATCAGCCTCTCTGAGGCAAAGGCCAACTGTACCACCTGCCTTAGTCCGTTTGTGCTGCTATAACAGAATTCCTGAGACTGAGTAATTTATAAAGAACAGAAATTTATTTCTTATAGTTCTGGAGGTTGGGAAGTCTGAGAGAATGGTGCTGGCACCTAGCTTAGGTTTCCCTGCTCCGTCATCCCTTGGCAGAAGGCAGAAGGACAAGACAAGCGAGAGGGGGCCCAACCCGCTCTACGGTGACGCCACTCTAATGTTAGTGATGACATTAATCCACCCATCAGGACAGAGCTCTCACCACCAAATCACCTCTTGAAAGTTCCACCTTTCATTGTTGCACTGGGGATTAAGTTTCTAACACCCGAACATCGGGCGCATGTCCAAACCATAGCACTGCCCTGGCATTTGCCCCGTAGTGGCATGCCCAGCAAAGGGGTGTCCTGCCAGAGGCTGAACTTCACAGTGGAAATCAGGCACTAAGTTACAGGAGCTGAGGCAGGATCACTGAGGGGACCCTCCGTGGAAGAGCAGGGCGAGCTCTCTAGAGTCATGAGTGCCTCTCCTTCCCTGAGAAGGGCAGGGAAGGGCAGCCCAATCCCCAACCCCACCCCCCCAAAAAAGAGGGCTGGATTCCCAGAGAAGGAAAGGAAGCTGTGCATCAGGGTTTTCTATCAAGACCTGTTCTAACTCAGGTCTGAGAGTAACCCAGAAAGGAAAAAGGGAATGCGAGGCAGAAAGAGTACCTATGGAAAATACATACTTCGCATTCCAGGCTGAGCACAAGGCCTTTTAGTGGAAATGGCCTGGGACTTAGCAATGATTTTCCTGAGCAACGATTCTGACATTTCTACAAAAACGTATGCCCCGTGGTGCTTTACTTCTAACATTAAAAAATCCAGAGGAAAGGGCTGGGCATTCAGCTCAGTGGTAGAGCGCTTGTCTAGCAAGCCGGAAGCCCTGGGTTTGATCTTCAGCACCAAAAACTAAAAGCTAAAAAAAAAAAATCCATAGGAAGAAATACAGAATACATATCATCATGAAGTCATTGGTTCTTTTTTTCTTTCCCTCTCTTTTTTTTTTTTTTTGGACAGGGTGTCTTGCTGTGTAGTTCAGACTGCCCTTGAACTCACTATGTAGCAGCCCAGGCTGGCCTTGAAATCACAGTGATCCTCCTGCCTCAGTCTCCTGAGTGCTGGGATTACAGGTGTGCACCACCACACCCGGCTAAGTCATTGATTCTTAGTGAGGACAGCACCATCCTCCTAAGAGGTACTTAGGAGAAGTACGTTACTAGTGGCATTTGGGGTTACTGTTGGCATTCACTGGTTAGGGTGGAAAGGTATCTCACATGATGAAAACTTCCCCCACCCAGCAAGGACTTGCAATTCCCCATCAAACATTTATGTGGGTGCAAAACAACTGAGCCAACAATTCATTTGCTGTAAATGTAAACATAATGTTTATATCTTAATATGTAACCAGTTTTTGAAGAATGGAATAGCCACGTAAATTGGAGACTTTGGAGCTTTGTTTATTTAAATCTTTTTTGTGTGTGTCTTTTTGAGACAGGGTCTTACTATGCAGTTCAGGCTGGCCTTGAGCTCCCTTTGTAGCCCAGGCTAGCTTCGAACTCGCAACAATCCTCCTGCCTCAGCATCCTGAGTGCTGTGATTACAGGCTAGTTTGAATCTTTAACATGAGTTATTTGATCATCTCAGAAAAATCATGAAATTGATGACAACTTCACCCATTGCATTTAAATTAGCAGCAGAACACATTTAAATCTGCCTGGTTTGGGGCTGTGGCATTCCCTGAGTCTACATATAGGGGCAAGCATCTGTTTGTTTCATTATGTCATCTGCTACGTGTGCCCAAGGCATTTATATACCAACATGAATATTATTGTATTATAAGTAAGTTTCCTTTATATCTTTATGTTGCAGTTTTTAGTCATATTTTAGGCAAATTATATCACTTATAAATTTAATTTCAGCACTGTATGGGGGTTGTTCCCAATAGCTTTGTACGAAGGGAGCTATGTTAGGCAGCTTCCTGTTACTACAACAAATTAATTCATTTTACAAAGAGAAAAATTTTATTTGGCTTGTGGTCTGGGGGTTCCAAAGTCCAAGATCTGGCAGACCCGTTGATATGACCTCTGTGAAAGCGCCGGATGGTGGCACATCTGTGAGGAGTACTTGTGGGAATCAGTGGTCACGTGTCAGATGGGGCCAGAGACGGGGAGGGACAGGTGGGGACTCATAGGATGTGAAGACACATCCCTAGTGACCGAAGGACATTCCACTGGGCTCCATCACCTTCAACAGCACTATCTTGAGGACCACATCCTAAACATACAGGCCTTTTGGGGACAATGCCCATATTGAAACGACAGGAGAGGCCCGAGTCCAGAGTGACTTTAATTTTTACAATATGGTACGTTGGGCCAGGGATATAGCTCACTGGCACAGTGCCTTCCTTCCAAGCTTGAGGCCCTGAGTTTGATTCCTGGTACCAAAATAAGGTCCATTATGGTAGAGAAAACCCTCCCCCTGTTAAGAGAATTATCTAAATCTATAGATACTGACATGGAGACATCTCTAAGACCGACAGTTGGGTAAGCTGTTTCAAGCCAGGTGTGGTGGCACTACCTATAGTCCCAGGCCTCTAGGTGGGTACGACAGGGGGATTGCAAGTTCTAGTCCAGCCTGGGAAATTTAGCAAGACCTGTCTCAAAATTTAAAATTATAAAACAGGGTTGGGGATATAGCTTGGTGTGAAGGCCCTGGGTTTAATTCCTAATACCACATAAAAAGAGAAAGGAAGGGAGGGAGAGAGAGAGATAGAAAGAAGGGAGAAAGAAGAAATCTGTTTCAGAAAAATTTATACAGCTGACATCAAGTATATAAAAACACACACATTCAAGACATAGCAATCTCCGGGCTTATGGGGACACAAAAAGTACTCCCTCTCAGAAGCTCAAGGGCCTTTTATCAATGTTAAGGACAGCAGAGCACTTAGAACTCATCGTCTGGTAAGGTAGCTATAGCAATAAACCACCTCACTTTTAGAGTCCAGCTGAAAAAGGATGTTTTCTACATAACAGACCAAGTTGTACACAGTGTAACAGTGACTCCCTGGCTCCCCGCAGCCTGGGAGACAAATGACACATCGCTGTGGCACTAGGCTTGGTGCACCCTGCCAGCTGGTCTGTGGGTCTCCATGCCCCTACGCAGCTGTTCAGGATTCCGCTCCCACAACTACGTGCTCCCTGCTGCTGCTGTCCGTCTGAGCTAAGGCTTTGCCTGCGCCCCTGACCTCACCTCACGACCAGCACCCGGCCTTTCCCAGCATGGAGGAATGGCCCCACCTCCACGAAATACGCTCTTTCCATCCTTTAAGTGATCGCAGAGACCCATTTCCCAGTTTTCAGAGGGGCAGCTCAGGAACTGAACATACTGAAAAAGCTTTAATGAAGACCAGCAGTCCACAAGGATTCACACGCCTCCACTCTTTCCACACCTGGACTCGAGGTTTCCGCCTTTCTGGAATCAAGGGAGGAAACATTCTTTATCACTCCTTTATTTTTAAATAGTCTAAACCCCAGGATCATAACAACCTGCCCATCACTACCAAAATAGTCACATAAACGGGACTCCTGGTGTCTATGCGGATAGGCAAGCGTTACATGCAGTAACTAAGACTTTGAGTTCTGGGTTCAGACCATGGGGGTGTGGGGGGGTTGAAGGTGACCTTTGCCATTACTGGATGCAGAACCTTTACTTGGTTACTTGGCCTCCTTGCATTTCAGCTTCCTTATCTATAAAATGAGCAAGCCACATGAATTCTTGTAAGATTAAACTGCAATGTGAAAAACAGAACTGTGAATAGCTCCTCACAGTTGTGACGGACCTAGGAACTGTAGAAGAGTTGCCAACGCTCTGTCCCAGGGCCACCAGGAGAGGTGTGCACACAAGGCCTCCTTGTAACTTTCCTACACAGCAACGTGCATTAGGAAGGCTTGTTTTCTGACCTATGTGCTATCTCAGAAATTTTCCATAAGAAAGTGAGAATTTCTCTGCAGTTGTGCTAGGTCACCTGTGACTTGGTTTCAGGGAATCATGCAGGCAGTAATGGTAGAATTAAGGATCTCAATGCTGAAGGGCCTTTAGGAGACTGTGAATCTTTCCTCTGTGGGTGAGATCTTGGCTGAAAGCCAAGAGAGATCAAACATTCTCTTAAGTTCTCATAGTGAGAACAGGAAGCAATCAAAGGCAAAACAAACTCAGGACTGACCAAAAAAAGTAGGACATTTGGTCTCTTGCATTGTATTTTTCAGTACCTGTGTTTCTTGGTGTTAGACTGTCACCTCAAGAGCAAGAGGAGCTTCTCACAATAATTACACTTGTTCATTGCTCTTGCTATAGGCTGGCTACAGTCAGGTGCTTCATAAAGTCTCAGTGATACAGTCCTAAGCATTATGATAATGACAAGGTATATGCTGGTTTGTTTGTTTGTTTTTAAGCCCTGTGAGTGGCAAAAAGGCAGTGAGGATTGTACTCCAGGCTGAAAGAGCGACCAAGGAAAATGATTCCCAGGGTAGAGTAGGAGATGAATAAACAGCCGGCAAATTTCAGAACCCCTTCTGGACAAATGGAAACTTTTAGCAGAAGGGCAGCCCTGACAGGAGGACCACGGAGGGGCAAGCCCTGATGGAGACAGTGGGAGTGGCAAGGAGCAGACAGACAGTGGCCTTTCCTTTCCGCACAGTCAGGCTACTGGAGGATACAAGGCAAAACCCACATCACAAAGCGGAAGTGCAAAAGAATACATGCAGATTAGAAGAGCAGACAGCAGGACTCAAACATGTGAAACAGAGAAAAGGGAGGAAATTGCAGAGTGGAACTGAAATTTTGCTTGGTTCTTTCCCCATCCAGGTGGCAAGCGGCAAAAGAATACAAAACCTGACCTAGATGCAAGTACCTGTTCTTGGCACAGTGCCCTTCCAAGAAAACCAAGAGTCTAAAGCCACAGGCACCACACAATGACTTCATTTTCACAGAAGTCACTGTGCAGAGAGAAAGAGGGAAGGCACAGCCCATCCAACACCTCCCTGCAAATCACCATCTATGTCTTCCTAACTGTGCTGGCTGCTCTTGCCCAGGTTCCTCTCTGGAGGCATTCAACAAGTCTGAACCTACTCCATGTCTTTGCTCCATGGCTTCTTCCAGGGCCTTCTGGATCCCTGCCTTTCCTTCTCCACTGCCAAGCTCATTTTTCAAAGTCCTTCCTGCACAGACCAAACCACCCACTGGGCCAAACAAAATTCTAACTCAACACCATGGTTCCTAGAGCATTTTCCCAGCCAGGTGTGGCGGCGCACGCCTGTAATCCCAGCACTCAGGAGGCTGAGGAAGGAGGACTGCAGCGAGTTCAAGGCCAGCTTGGGCAACATAGTGAGTTCAAAGCTTGCCTCACCTACATAGTGAGACTGTCTCAAAAAACATAAAAAAAAAAAGAAAAAAAGGACAGGGAATATGGTTCAGCGGCACAAGCATCTGCCTGGCAAGCTCAAGGTCCTGAGTTCAATTCCCATACAAAAAATAAATAAATAAATAAATAAAAATTTAAAAATAAAGCATTTTCCGAGTGGGGCAGAAATTTATTCCAGCACCCTACATTCACACTGAGATGTGTTTTTTAAAAGTCAAGATGAGAATTCTACCAATAGGATCAGTGTCATCAGGCTGGGTCTGAGAGGCCCCCAAGGCTGAAATAAGGAACCTACTTTTTCTCAAATAAGTTCACAGGTTCACTGGCTCCTGTCTCAGAAAAAAATTTTCGGGACACAACAATATAAGAGGCAAGAGAAAGGTTTATTGGAATGGACTCCAGAACAGAGAAATGAGACCCGTTAGGGGCAGGGGTTGGATGCATTTAAGGGATGTCTTCCAGATAGGTGACTAGGTTGGGTGTTGTTACTCTGTTAGGGTACAAGGTGAGCCATTTAATGTGTCTGAAGTCGAGATCTGCTGCCCACCACGGATATTGCTGCTTCTGAGGATGGAGGTCTCACGAGCACGATTTACAGGTGAAAAGGGCAGGCTAAGAGCTTGGATTTACAGGCTTAGTATTAAAAAAAAAAAACAAAAAAAAAAAACTTTAGGAATTTGGGGGTTTTTGAGTGAGTCTGCTGCAAGGGAAAAACCAGGTATAACTTTTGTGTCTGGAAGCTGCAGCTTTTCTTCAAGGTGCAATTTTAAAATACTACTCTCCTGGTCTCCTTTCGGCCTAGTTTTTATTTTCTCTATCCTACCTCACAAGGAGTTGGTTAATGTTCCTCACTCTGTGGCTCCACCAGTGGGCAATGTGGTTCTCACCCTCCATGGACCACCCAAGTTTGAACCCTTATAGTTTCCTGGCTGGACCACTGTCTCTCTGGCCTGAGTCTCCACTTCCTGCCGCCTCTTCTTCGATTTGGCCACCAGAGCTCAGGACACTCACCTGAGTGTTTTCCAGCTCTGGGTTATGAAAAAGGAATGTTTAGAATCTGCAGGCCGGTTCCCAGGCCCTACCCCACCCGCCTTCCAGAGCACCCTTCCCTTACTGTCCACCTGCCACCTCGGCCCAGCCCCTCACACTACACGCTGAGCAGCAGAACCGGGCACAACGCCACTTCCCACCGTGTGGCTATCAAGCCTTTGCCTGCCTGGACCTGAAACAACCTCTGCTGACTCTCGTCAGTCAGACACCTCCCACAGACACCTGCTTCTCGTCTCCTGTCTCCTTTTGCCTCCGCTACCCCTGCTTCTGTGCCGGTCTCCGCCCTGTCCATTCTCCCTCCGCACAGCAGCTGGGGTGAGCCCATCGAGGATGAGTCAAAATGGGCAAATCCTCTGACTGGACCCCTCCAACGGTCCCCATCTCACTCAAGGCAAATTTTTAGGAGGGCTGGAAGGCCCTGCGTGTGCTATTCTTCACCCAGTACCCACCATCTTCCCCTTGTACACACTCACCTGAAACACTGCCCCCCCTCTTCTATAGATGCCACCTGCATGCCTGCCCTGGGCGCAGGGGTGGTTTCCTCCTCCCAAGTTGCTTTTCCTTCCCATAATCTCAATAGCTTATTCCTTCCCTGCTTCACTGTCTACTCAAAACTCACTATACCAGGCCGGGTGTAGTGGTGCACACCTATAGTTCCAGCACTCAGGAGGCTGAAGCAAGAGGCTTGCTGTGAGTGAAAGGCCAGCCTGGTCCACATAGTGAGACCAAAGCAAAGCAAAACAAAACAAAAAAACCTTACTATGCCTACATAATAAACACCTTCTCATATCTTTCCAAGCTCCCTTACCCTGCTCCAATATTTTTTCCAGTACAATATTTATCAACATCTGAGAAACGGGTTTTGCTCTATAGTTAGGTACTATCTGGCTCCTTCCAGCAGAATGTCAGCTCTGGGCTTATGAGACTGTCCTTTTGTCATTTACCAGTGGATCTCCAGTGCTCAGAATGGGGCCCAGCCTGTACAAGAGGCTCTGTGAAGTTTTTGTTGCATGAACAGATAAAACTATCCTGTTGAGTTCACGTTGCCAGGCTCAGACAAAAGTCACTTTTTGCCACTTTTATCCTGCGAAAGTGAAGTTTCCTGTATTCTCACAGCTCTTTGCTTCTACCTCTACCAAAGGTACCTTCTATCCAGATGCATCTTCCTGCCACCAAGGTTACGAGACCATAGAAGGTAGACGAATCGTCTGAAGATTCTCAGTCTCAGAGGTTGAGAAACATTGGGCATCTTACACCTGGGAGGCAGAGAGAGCCAGGACTCCACCAAACTGAATCCAAGGCTACTTAACACCCTTTCTATTAACCCACAGCTGCTCTCAAAACAAGCAAAAATTAAGTAAATGAAACACATGATACAATGGGCTTCAAGTCTTAAGTTTAATCTTATATATGGGAATTCCCAAGAATTGTATTAAAATAAAAGAAAGAAGGAATGAGAGAGACAGAGACAGAGAGAGAGGAAGAGGAAGAGGAAAAGGAGAAGGGGGAGGAAAGGAGAGCAAGAAAAAAAGGGAGAGTGGAAGAAAGAAAAACTTCATCCTCTTTTTCTTATGCTTTTTCTTAACTGATGCTCTGTCCAGAGGATGTGGAGTTTTAGTGTAAGAAAGCCGACCTGGGGATAGGCATCCCCCTCCAGCTCACACGCTAACAGACACTGGCAGGTACTGATCATCTTTTCCTTTTGGCCAGCACCTCCTAGAAGACTTAGTTTCTGCTTTTTATGCATCTACAGCAGAAAGCCCAACAGTAAGACATCATTACAAGATCAGAAGACCATCATTACTGGAATGAGGAAGTAAAAAAGCTACTTTCATCTAGTGCCATGGCACATGCCTGTAATCCTAGCAGTCTGGGAGCCTGAGGCAGGACGATTGTAAGCTTAAACCCAGCCTGGACAATATAGAGAATCTTCATCTCAAAAAAGGGATGGAGTATGAATAGCTCAATGTGAAAACCCTGAGTTCAACCCTCAGTAGCACAAAAAGAAAAAGAAAGCTGCTTTCTACCTGAAAATCTAGCCATCTTTGTAATAATTGGAATATATAAAAACCACTATCTTTTTCATGTTGTACTGACAAATATTCCCATGATAGTCAAAGATGTTATGAACAGAAATTATCCATAGAGAGCGTACCTGGAATTTGAAGATGCAGTTACCAGTTTTCTCGCTAGGTGGCTCTCACATTTTATGATCTGTAGTGTAGATTCCTTCTAAACTCATATACAGATTTGGGTTTGCATACATTAATTTCTTATCAAAGGTGGGTTGTTATCTGTATATCTGTATATACAGATAACAAATAAATATGTGTGTATTTGTGTGCATAATGTATAATAGTAACTTTCTAGCTTAGCCCTGTGAGAAGAAATTATAATTGCCCGTTGGAATCCATTGATAAAATAACTACTTCAAAGCAAAATTGAAGAGAAATCCAATTCTTGTCCCATGAGGAGACCCCAGCACTGTAATTTAAAAAAGTAAATTGGTTTGTACCAATTTTCCCTTCAGCCCTCTGCAGAAGTATACTCCTAGAAATTCTAGCTCAGACTAGCAGTGAAATTGTACAGTTTTCAAATAAACTAAACTGGCTTAATCTGGAAGACAAAGTTGAGGATTTACTTCAGCCACCTCTCCCAAGCTACCTAAAGTCCACATTAAACCACAGTAATTTACCATTTTCTCTTCCTCTCCTGAGATCCAACTGGCCAACTTGTAACAAGGAACTAAGCTACGGCTGTGCTCTCTGGGGATTCCAGGGCTTGACACATGTCTTGACTTGTTCTTCTTAAATTTCTGACATGCCCCAGTTCACGAAGGCATAATTGTTCTCGTCCTCTCCCTCCTGCGCTCCTACCTACTCAAGCAACTGCAAGTGCATTAATTCCTCAGGTCAGCAGCACCGGCTTCTCTGGAAATCAGGCAAGCAAACCACAGTAGGAACACGGTGATTTGTCATGAGACTCACAGAAATGTTATCACGAAGAATCTTTTTTTTTTTTTTTTTTTTTTGCGGTACTGGGGATCGAACTCAGGACCCTGCGTTTGCTAGGCAAGCGCTTATTCCACTGAGCTATATCCCCAGCCCCATCACGAAGAATCTTAAATCACACCCCCTTTACATGTTTGGCCCCTTCACATTTTCATTTCTCCGACCCAGAGATCAAGTGAAATAATGGAGTGATCACTTTATTTTACTTAGATGTGAGGTCTGTTGAGAAAAGAGGTAAGAGGATATTGAAACAAAGGCTTATCTCTAAACACACCTGAGTGTAATGCATAACCAAGAGAACTCTCACCAACCCCATTTCTCTCCGATCAGCTCCCAAACTAGCTCCATCTTCCTCTGGCTATGTCCCTCCATTCTTCGACTCGAGTGCCCTCTTCTGCACAGCCTGTTCTGGGAGGCAGTGACAGCTTCTCCACTCTCTCTTTGTATCCAGCACAAATAGAATACTTTAGAGAATTTTAATATTGCAGAAATACTTATATGATTTAAAAAGTAAGTTCAGGGAGAAATGTAATATAACCCCAAAACAGTAACGTGCTATTTCCTTTCTAAATGCTTCATGACATAAATGGATCAAGAGTGACTTCTCTTAGCTCTTTTGTCAGTTCTTTGGCCACTACTTGAATTTGAGCTCCATCCTAACATGCTGTTTAATCTGGGGGCCAAAGCTAATCCAGCATCCTCCTTCCTCCAGCAAACGTTACTGCTGCTTTCCTCAAACTTATCTTGCAAATAAACCTGTACAGGCAGACACAAAAGTGAAAATGCTGCGTGCTGATGTTACATGGAGGTCCCGGGGGTTTCTGCTCACATACTTGATCATACTTGACCATATTTATACTTGTTTCACATGCTGGGAGGTAGGTGGCTTTGACAGACATCTTTACCTCCTGTCTTTGTTTGTTCTTTAGGTGCTTTAACAAGCGATTATAAAGAACTGACAGCGATTTATAAAGAACTGCGATCTATTTAGCTCACAATTCTGGAGGGCAGAAGGTCTAAGAACATGGCACCAGCTTCTGCTTGACAACGAGTGAGAGTCTTCATGCTGCACCATAGCATGGCAGAGAGAATCACATGGTGAGCCAGAGCATAGGTACTAACTTGGGTGTCTCTTCTTATAAAGCCACTAATGCCATCATGGGGTCCCCAACCTCATGACCTCAGCAAATCCCAACTCCCTAAAGTTCCACCTACAAACAGAACATGTAAAGTGGGGGATCAAACTTCCTATGCATGAAATTTGGGGGCATGCATTCAAGCCATATCGTTGCCACACAACCCCACATTGTAGAGGAGAAAATGGAGGCTCAAAACAGCTAGGTTAGTTTATATAGGTCTTGCAAACAGGAGATACAAAAGCTTAAAAATGTGGTGAATTTTTATTGGTTAGCATCAGTTATTCTTCATTGCTGGGCAGAAAGTCCTTGAAACAAGTTAGCAAACAGGGTATGTTTGGGGGCTGGAAAGCACAGGCTGTGCAGTTGGGCGTGGTCACACTGAGCTGGGCCCAGTTATCTCTGGTGTAGTCAGTCAAGGCTGAGTGAGTTGTATAGATGATATGTGGTGGGGTGCATGATCTTATTTTGTCCTAGTATGGTGTCAGGCTACTGGTTGATTTTTAAATTTTTAAAATTTCCAACACAAGATAACTCTGCTTTTACATTTCAGAGAAAACTTTCTCTATCCCAGAAGAGTCCTATTTCTGATATGAAGACTTGGCTACCTAAATAGTAACAGGTATCTATCTTCCTCTTCGCAGTGTCACCTGGAAGAAGAGAGGAACTCTGGGAGGGACGACATAATACACACAAGCTGGTGTGTACTATGTATGTATTTGTACATATTTAATCTATTAATGAGCATTTGGGCTAGTAAAAACTTTCCCTGAAATGGAAGTACCTTGTAGGAAGAAGTACACTGTAGGAAGATTAAGTTTATTTCATAGACACAGAAGCAAAGCGGATAAACCACAGGATTCACCCAATATATCAATTTGAGGGCAGCCATTTAACCATAGGTCAGGAGGCTTGTAAAGATAAGGTGTTCTTCGCGTGATAAATGAGAATCAACCACACATTTTGAGAGTGTAACACAAATGTATGAATAAATCCCACACACATAATGGTAATGAAAGAACTCAGACACCAAAGGAAACATTTCACATGAGCCCATTGCCTAACGAAGGAAATCTAACCCACAGGATTTTAAGTCGGGATGCTGTTCCCTGGCAGGGGCCAGGGAAGAGGGTGCAGAACAAAAGTGGGATGTTGCTCAGCATCTTTGGTTCCTGAAATCCTGAGCGGGGCTTAGGCAGGACCACAGGCCCGGGAGTCACACGGAACCAGGTTCAAATTCTGGATCTGCAACTGAGTAACTTCGCACAAATAACTCATCCAACTTGTGTCTCAGATTTTTGCATCTATAAAAGGAACTAATAATACCTTCCTCAAAGGGCTGGTGTGAGAAGCGAGGGAAATAATGTGCATAAAGTGCCCCACAGCATGCGTAGGTGCAGTAATAAATGGTAACTATGATTATCCCCGCCCCATGCCTGATAGTAAACTAGGATCAGAGGAGCGATAGGCAGAGTGCAGACGAGAAAGCAGAGAAAGGACCAAACCAGGCTTGTGATCAAAGATGTGTGGAATCTGCCCAAACGCTGCATCGTGGAGAGCTGGTTCTTTTCCTCCCACTGCCCACGCAGTCTCCCAAATGTCTCTGCCTGCAAGTGTGGGCCAGCCCCATGCAACCAACACATTATCCTCATTGCATCCATAAAAGCCCTTGCTGGAAGACCTGATACTAATCTGATAAATTAATTTGTACTTATGGTCACACAGTGGTTACTGGCAGCTTACTGGGTTACCCTCCTGGTGATGTAAGTTGCATCTTAACCAGAGCTTTATGGATGTAAAAGACTTTAACACAGGCTGGTGTAATTTCACCTTATCCCAGATCAGGAAGGAGCCAGCCAGGGAGGAAAGTGGAGGATAATACAAAAATGGTAGCGTTAAGATCAAGGTTGCACGAACAAGCCAGAGCCCAGGAGATCCCAGGCTGTAAAGACTTAGTTTTCCTCCCTGAGAAAAGAATGAAGACACGAACCACATTTGGTTCTGAATAAGGAGGGAGGAGCCCTTCTGGGAGGTGCTAGGAGGCCTGTGGCTCCTATTAGATCAAAGCAGAGAAAGAATTTTTAGCTTTGACTTTGAATTGCTAAGGATGTCCTAGGACATCTACACAGGGAATACTGTTCAGCAATGACAAGCAGCCAACAGTGGACATGTGGCTCTTGGGAGCATCACACTGAAGGAGAAAAGCTGGATCCCAGAGATGATGTGAGATTCTGGAAAAGGCCACACTTATCTATACTGACAAATACCACAGGCCAGAAGTGGCACTGATTCAAAGTGCTGAGAAAGAGTTTTAGGGGATGGAAGCATTCTCTGTCCTGACTGAGGTGGTAACGGCAGTGACGAGGGCAGATGCACTGGTCAGAGTCCCCTGAACTGTCCACTTGGGAAGGGTGCAATTTCTTTTATGCACGTTATAAAATAAAGTTGATTTTAAAGGGAAAATATGATTTCTTAGTCATAGAGGTTGTTCTGCTCTGGAAGGCAAATCCTAGCCTCCCCTGTTCTCCTAGCAGATTAACACTTGCTTAATCCTTGGCGGTTCAGGGAGCATTTACTCCTCTTTTGATCGCCACACCCACTCTATGAGGTGGGCGTGATTAATGCCACATTATAGTTAAGCAGAGAACGGCACCAAACAGCTAAGGGAATGGCCTAAGTCTTTTCACTCAGAACCCTATTGTCTTGCCCTCACCAGGATCACCCTACGAAATGGCCTCAGAGATCACGCAGGAAAAGCAGGGCCCCAAGAGTGTAAATGATGAGTACAAGTGACAACACAACTGTACCGTTGCTTCGAGATAGAGACCAAGACTAAAGGCAGCAAAGGTAAGGAAGAAATGTCCAAGTGGGATTATCCTGTATGGCAGGAGAAGGATCTTCAGTTCCCGTATGTGACACTCTCAGGCCCACAAAGAGGGTGGAACAAAAGCAAAGGCAGTGCTGCTTTCAGAGCTGCAGTCTCCACCTCTTGCAGCATGGTGCACCCCCCCAACCTCTGGGGTCCCCAGGGTCTTCTAACTTTAACAAACTACAGCAAGAAGCACATGCATTACCTCACCACAGTCTGGCTCATTTCCTAGCAGAGACTGTCCAACCCTTGCTCCATCCCCCCTTTCCGCTGGCTTTGCACCCTTCGCCCATTCCTCCCCGCTGAAATCACACAACTCTGGCCCCAGAGAGCCAGCGTGAGCCTCCTCCTCCTCTCTCCCAAGCCCTTAACGTCAGGAAAGGGGCCCCTGGTATCACACGGCCCCTTCTGCACACATAGTGTAAAACGGGGGGAGCTAGAGAGAAGAAGGGAAGAGAAAATGTGTCATAGTGTGTATTATAGGGTACTGAAAACAGCCACAAGAAAAAGTGTGTGGAGGCTAACTTGGGGTGGGGGCAGATGCCAACAAGTGGGAGGAGAGAATGTTCTACTCTCCATTCAGTATCTTCCTATTCAACATGAATTTCTTTCTTTCTTTCTTTCTTTCTTTCTTTTTTTTTTTTTTTTTGGTTTCTTTGAGGCAGGGTCTCACTATGCAGTTCAGGCTGGCCTTGAGCTCACTTTGTAGCCCAGGCTGGTCTTGAACTCACAAGGATCCTCCTGCCTCAGCCTCCTGAGTGCTGGTATTACAGGCATGCGCCACCAAGACCAGTCTCAACATGGATATCTAACCAGTACACATGGATTACATTTATTTATGTATACCAATAAAGAGAGACTAGGCCAAGAAATTATGGTCCAAGTTTATCTTTGGGGGATTTTATATGTGTCTGTATAAAAAGGGGGGAGAATTAACTCATAAATAAATGAACAGCCATAATTCACCACCTCCTTTTCTTCAGTGAGGAAAACACGCAACAATTTTAATGCTAGGAAGCTGTGAATAAGTCCCCCTAAAGGGATGAAGCCGGAAGTGCGGGAGGAAGGGGCGGCCCCGGGAGTGGAGCCTTGAGGGATACATCACTCCCCTTGGGATCGCTGTGTCTCCGTTTGCACGTCCTGTGGGGTTCACTCCTGTCTGTCATTAAGCCATTTGTGTGCAAACTTTAGGCCCTAGGTGCAACATTCTTCAGACTGAGAATGTGTTTCGGCCCGGACTATTTCACGGGGCGTGGGGAGTGGGGTGCTTTCAGAGCTTAAGGCGGCGCGTATAGCAGAGACTGAATCAACATCTTTTATGTAGGACATAAGTAAGTGAGTCTCCAACAAAACAGGCGGGCCCAGGGCCAACACCACCAGACGGACTCAGCTCTCCTCCAGCGCTCTCCTCCAGCGCTCTCCTCCGACCCCTGTGCTTGGATTCGTCCCCAGATCCCCAATCTGCTGCAAGGCCAGCTTCAAACCCCTTCGCGCGTTTACCAAGCTCTTCCCAGCACTGGCCCGTACCTGTTCTCCTGCCCTGGCTCCCAACACAATTCTGGGCCCCGGCAGTCAAACTGGTCTCCTCGCCACTCCCCGAGTGCTCCTCCAGGCTCCCTGCCTGCAGGTCCTGGCTCTTTCACGCCTCTCCCAACCTCTGCCTGACAACCCGGCTCGGGCCAGCTTCTCCCCAAGACTCCCCCGGTGCGCCCCGCCGGCTGGCCTTGCCATCCTCCCACTCCCCCGTCGCCCCCAGCTGCTTTGTTAAGGGTTGCACCTGTTTGCAGTGTGGTCGGCTAAACCTCCCGCACCAGAGGACGGAGACGCTCCTCACTGCTGCCTTTCCCGGCATCTGTCACTGATCTAGGGTCTGCACAAACGCACTAGGAGGAATACAGGGGTGTACTCACGTCGGAGGTAAAACCAGGATGGATTTAGACAGGATTGGGGTTAGGATCAGGATTGAGAAAGGTGAGTCGATGCCTGGTCCCACCCACTAGGGGGCGCCTGCTGTCTCATTCCGGTCAAGACGCCTCCAGGTTTTCAAGTTTGGTACCTGTCCGACAAGTTTCCTTCCCGCCATCCTGTCCCTTTAAGAAGGTGAACCAGGTGAGGCCTAGGCCCCGCCCCCAGGCGCCGGCCCCGCCCCCACCCGGCCGGCCCGGTTCCCTCTGCCTCGCGACCTGGCCCAGCCGTCGGGGCCCAGGTCCCAGGTCCCGGCCGGCGCCATGGAGCGGCGCTGGGCCGGGGGTCTCGGGCTGCTGCTGCTTCTCTGCGCCCGGCTACGCCCGGGGGCGCGCGCCGAGGAAGGTACGGACCCCCGCCCGCCCGCCCGCGCCCCTCCCGGGGAGCCGCGCACAGGGCAGGCCCCGCACCCCACCGCTGTCTTTCCGCTCCCCGACTGGCCAGGCTGATCTTTGCTCTTTAACCCCAAACTGCTGCTTTCGCAGGTCAGTCACCCCATCCCTGCTAGCCAGCAAGTTTTGCACGAGGGTAGAAGTGCCTGACCATTGCTAGGAAGCTGCGCACACCCCCACCCAGCCCGGGCCACCTGGGCCCCCTCATTCCCAGGCAGCGAGGTCGGAGCCCTCTAATTCGAGGTGGGAGCCACCTTCTGCCAGCCTAGGCCAAGCGACAGGACGACCTGCCTTCTAGAGAAAGGATTAGGACTCGCAATCCAGGGCTTCCAGTATGTAGGGCGTCAGACCTTGCACCCAAAAGCTCCCACGGCATCCTCCATTTCCCAAACACTTCTCAAAATCGGAGCTGGGCCTTGCACCCCTACTTCATACCGCCAGCCACAGGCCTTTGACAGTGGAAGTCAGCCACTGCTACTCTCCTAGCCCGAGCTCTCCCTCCAGCCCACTGTGCAGCGCATTGCAGGTGGGGTCCCAGCTGCACCTGCCACCTCCCTGGCCAGGCCTGCGTGGGGACATTGCTCCCAGGCTGCCACACTCATTCATGCATTTGGTCCTGACTTGGGTCAAAGCTCCAGTTCCAACACCTGCCTCACTCTGCCCAGCTCCGTGGCACGCTTCAGACTCCATAGTCCCTAGTGCTCCGCACTCCTCCTTGCTGCCCTCCTGCTCCCCCAAGCCTCTGGATGTCAAAGGTGTGAGGAAGAGGATGTGGAAGCCGGCCTGAGGCCCCAGCATGAGGAGTGTGGGCTGCACTGGTATCTCCTCCCCCAGAGGTGACAGGCGGGCTCCTTTCCTCCCCTCCCTCAGTCACTCTGATGGACACGAGCAAGGCGCAAGGAGAACTAGGCTGGCTGCTGGACCCCCCGGAGGATGGGGTAAGTGCAGGGGGGAAGGACTGGGGAGGCTCAAGGATGGAGGCCAGTGGGAACTGGGGCGGAGAGGTGGGTGGAGGAGCAAAAAGAGCAGGAAAAACTGGAAGTGTCTCCTCCTGGAGGGGGAGGGGAGGCTGAGTCAGTGCCTCCTGAATGGGCTTGGGGGGGTCAGACCTCACCCCATGGAGACTGCCCGGACCCCCTCCCTGGTGAATACTCCTGGGGGTGGGGTCGGGGAGAATGCCCCTGCAGGAAGAGAGAAAGAGAGAGCAGGGCCTGGCTTGGGAAGGGTCAGAAAGAGCAAAAACATCCAGGGTCTCAGGTCCTTTCATCCCAGTAGAGTTGGCATGGGTAGATTTCAGGGGTTTAGGGAACCCCATAAAAGTGTGCTTTATATCCTATGTGGACATTTTTTGCTGGAGAAGAGAGCCAAAGCTTTCATTACATTCTTCACACATTAAAAGCCACTCCCCCTTGGAGCGTCCAGGCCCTGGGCATGGGGTCCATACCTCCCAGGTAGGCTCCCTTAGCACCAGCCATAACAGCTGTTGGAAGATAAAGAGCCTGCTCCAAATCCTTTCCCTCCCTTGGTGTCCCTCGGACCTCGTGAGCAGAGGTCAGTTGTGGGTGGGTCCAGAAAGCATATTTGGACACGAAGTCCAGAGAACACCCTTGCTGCCACTCAGCAGAGCTGGCCACAGAGCCACCAGAGCTGCCTCAGTGGACAGACTCGCTGGTCCTAGACCCTGTTCCCTGGGTGCTCCCTTTCTCACCATTGCTTGGACTTTAGCCCAGCCTGTCTTGGGGCAGAGTTACTTGCTTTCCTTCCCTCTGGGTTTGAGGGTCCTGGCTTCATACTCTGATGTCCCAGAGTGGCCTGTAATTAAAGTTAATAGACTAAACCATAATATATCCTCCAGAAGGGGCTGTTTAGAAAAGCTTAGATTAGGCCAGCCCTAATAGGCACCTCGTCTCATAAAGCACCTCATCACCCCACGACAATGGCTAGAGTTCCATCTGCTGGCTCCCATGGGTCCTTGCCACCCCCACCCACATAGCTTTTCCCTAACTGGGTCAGAGAGAAAAGAAGGACCCTTTCTCAATCTTGCTGAGAAAAATGGCCTTGTGGTCTGTGGGCAAGAGGAAGAAAACAGCATCCCCTACCCTGCTTATCCTTTCCACTTCTCAACACACACACACACACACACACACACACACACACACACACACACACACTCTCTCTCTCTCTCTCTCTCTCTCTCTCTCTCTCTCTCTCTCTCTCTCTCTCTCTCTCTCTGAGTCAGGCTCACCAGGATACCCCCCATGTAGCAGCCAGCAGTGCCTGAGTGGTGAATGAAAGATTCTTAATGCTGCTCCTGGCTGACTGGTTCCCCCATCTGTCGCTGCTGGCACTGGGAGAGGCAGTTACAGCTGGGAACATCTGCTTCTCTAGCTCCAGCTGCAGCCTTGGCAGTTTGGGTACTGAGCTGCAGATTGACTACCCACCCACCCTCCACCCTGTCCACCTGCCCTTGACTATGCCTTCTTGCACCCAGCCCAGCTTCCTCTCAGGGGCAGACTCCAGGTGCTTTTCATGACAGCTTCACTGCCACTTACCCCACCTTTGAACCTGCAAACATGATGCAGAAATGTGTGCCTCACAGAAGCTTATATTTCTGCACCACCCCACTACCAACATTTTTCATTAATGGTTCCTATTCTTGCCTTTCCACCAAGCTGAGAGTAGGCAGGGGAGTTGGAGCACTATGTGAAAATGAAATGTCTGTTTTTGGGCTGCAGGCTCTATCAGGTAATGGGGTAGCCTCCAAAATGTTGATGGGATATTTTGTAAAATTTGACAACTGTTTCCTTAAATTCATCTGCCCCCCCCAAAAAAACCCCTTCAGGAATGAGAATGTTTTTTAAGAGGAAATGAGAGACATATCCTAATAGCAGATATCAAGACATCAACAATAGTTGAAACGTGTGGTGTTAACAAGACTCCTTGGGCCTGTGGAACAGAACAGAAAGTCCAAAAACATCCCCACATAGGTGGCACTGGAATTGCAAATCAATGTGGAAAGCATTGTAGGGAAAGACATCATTTGTTAAAATATAATGTAACCTACAAAATAACACTGATATGATCTCATTTATGTTAAAAACACAGCACAGAAGCTCTTAGACACTTCTGTGGAGGTGCTGAAATTGATCTGTAGAGTTTTCTCGGAGTGGTTAAGAGTGGCTGCCTCTGGGAATACAGTCGGAAGATGGTGGCACTTCCTCTTTTTATTCTGTGTCCGTCTTTAGTTCCTCACTGTATAACTAACGCAGAGAAGCATAACGACTAAGGGCATAAACTCTGGACCCTGAAACAGCTGGCTTCACGGTTCTGCTCTTCACACCTGAGCAGGTCACTCAGCCACTGGGCAGGTGGCTCCACCTTGCTTCCTCAGGGAAAGTGCTTAGAATAGTGACTGGCCTGTGGTAGCTGCTATATTAGCACCTGCCATTTTTACTAGGTTTTAAAATTCTTTTAATGTAAAAGAAGTTAAGGAGGACAGACCTGATAGTGCCTGGGAGTCTGGCCAACTCTTGCAATTGATTTTGCTAATGGCTATAACTGGAAGGAATATTGGAGAGGGTGAGAGTACCCTATAGCAAAGTTCTGTGCTTGATCTTGCCCTCTAAAATAAGGCTCCTCCTCTCTGCACAAAGAGACAGAAGAGTTTTGTGAATGAGCTTTGCCCTTGGGGTGCCTGACACTTCTGCTGATGAATGAGTATAAACTGGCACTCGTACTTTTAAGAGTTGGAGTTGCAGTAGACTGCAGGGATGGGGCTAAGTAGGTTGAGGGGCTGTTTTTCTGCCCAGCCTATGTCCAGGTAAATCTGCAACCCTAAACACTTAACCTACTATCCTGGGGCTGAGGGGTCAGGTTGGGTAGGTCCTTTTTATCAGCTCTGGTCCCTGATTCTGATTATCTCCCCACAGTGGAGTGAGGTGCAACAGATGCTGAACGAGACACCCCTGTACATGTACCAGGACTGCCCACTGCAGGAAAACGGAGACACGGACCACTGGCTTCGCTCCAACTGGATCTACCGAGGGGAGGAGCCCACTCGCGTCCATGTAGAGCTGCAGTTCACCGTGCGGGATTGCAAGAGTTTCCCTGGGGGAGCCAGGCCTCTGGGCTGCAAGGAGACTTTCAACTTTCTGTACCTGGAGAGTGACCAGGATGTCGGCATCCAGCTGCGACGACCCTTGTTCCAAAAGGTACTGCTGCCACTCTATGTCATCATAGTTCTGACACTGATTCCTGCCTGGCTCCTTACCATGACCCTGCTCAGCTAAGAAAAAGGCTGGCAGAGAGACGAGAAGGAAGTGCAGGTGTAGCATAATGGAAAGACAATGGGAGTAGAAACCAGAAAGGCTGGATTTGAATGTCTCTCTGTTGTACCTGCTAAGGACTCCAAGCTTTGGGTTCCTCATCAAAAAGTAATAATAATGGGACCGGCCTTGTCTGTCTCAAAGACTTTTACTGGCATGCACTGAGCTGACCAGATCCGTGGTAGAGGAAGGAAGTATAGTACAGATGTATTTAGACTTTTTCTGTCAGCCACCTTGACACAGTATTCATCTACAACACACCCCATGAGTTTTGCAGCGAGAGTTTTATAGTAGCACAATTCCCTGCCAGCAGTCTCTAATATTACTCCTTTCTTTCTTACTCAGAAAACATACAGAAACGCAAAACAGTAAGGAGCATATGATGATGGAATGTGCTCTCATTTCCCTCCAAAAAGCAAAAGTTGTAAAGTTTATTATTAGTAATAAATTAATTATGACACACTCTGTAAGTGATCACCTCATTGTGGCAGGGTTAGGAACAATGGAAATTTTGTGGATTATAAAGTCCCACTTCCTGGATTCCAGTCCTTGTCCCATCATGTCACAGCTCTGTGATCTCATACGAGATCTCTAGTTTCTCTTAGCCTCAGTTCTCCCATCTGTTCATAGAGATGATAAGGTGTCCTGCCTCACGGGATCATTGTGTGGGCTGGCATAACACAAACGAAATGCTCTGCCTGATACCTTACACATAGTAAGCACTCCAGTCATGGCTGTGTAAATTGTGAAGTGCGGGGTGAGTATCCTTTATCCAGATGCTTGTGAGCAGAAGTGTTTCCGATGTTTTCAGACTTTCGAATATTTGCATATGCAGAATGAGATGTTTGGAGGTTGGGACCCAATTGTGATCATGACATTTATTTGTGTTTCATACACACCTCGTACACATAGCTGGAAGGTAATTTTACGCAACATTTTTTGTTTTGTTTTCTTTACACAATGTTTTTAGTGCAACTGTCTTTTTACTGTGACCAGTCACATGAGGTCAGGTGTGGAACTTTCCCTTTGTGGCACTGGGCCCTGAAAGCTTCAGATTTGGGACTTTTGGATTAGGGGTGTTAAATCTGTATTAAGCCAACAGCTGCTTCTGTTATGTGGGGATGACTTCCCATCATTCTCTTTCCTCTCCACCTTCCTCCCAGGTAACCACCGTGGCTGCGGATCAGAGCTTCACCATCCGAGACCTGGCTTCCGGCTCCATGAAGCTGAATGTGGAGCGCTGCTCCTTGGGCCGCCTGACCCGCCGTGGCCTCTACCTCGCCTTCCACAACCCTGGCGCCTGTGTAGCCTTGGTGTCGGTGCGAGTGTTCTACCAGCGCTGTCCTGAGACTGTGCATGGCTTGGCCCAGTTCCCTGACACCCTTCCTGGACCCGGCAGTTTGGTTGAAGTGGCGGGGATTTGTCTGCCGCATGCACAGGTCGGCGCTGCGCCCTCAGGTGCACCCCGCATGCACTGCAGCCCTGATGGCCAGTGGCTGGTTCCAGTGGGCCAATGCCTCTGTGAGCCTGGCTATGAGGAAGGCAGCGGCGGTGTGGGATGCACTGGTAAGGAAGGCAGCCGTGAGACTCGCAGGATCACTCAGGAGGGTCCCCTGGGAACCAAGCAGGGAAGGGTACCAACGCTGCTTTTGGCGCAGGGTTTGAGCACCCAGGAGCCCTGGGAACACCCATGCAGAAGTTTGCCAGGTGCGATGGGTAGGGTGGAGAAAGAGTGAAGCTGGAAACCATGACTGGGCTGTGCTCTCTCTCCAGCCTGCCCTCAGGGCTCCTACCGCACAGACCCAGGCACACCCAGCTGTCTCAAGTGCCCTCAGCACAGCACAGCCGACGGCGAGGGGGCCACCATCTGTACCTGTGACAGTGGCCACTACCGAGCTCCTGGAGAGGGCCACCAGGAGGCCTGCACACGTGAGTCCGAGAGGCAGGTCCTGGAAGTCCGGGAGGAGGCACTGGACCCCTGCTGAGCCCTCGTTAGGGTCAGAATTTCTGGAGCTTATCAGATATTGGATACTGTCTGGGGGGCAGACAGTTCCTTGTAGCCACTACCCTGGCCCTTGCTGTCCTGGGAGAATGCAGAAATGTGATCACACTACTTTCTCTTCAGTGGAAGTCAACTCTCCCATCAGAGCCTTCCTTTGAGGGACTTTGGAAATTGGGTGCTGAGTTGAGGGCCTGGGAGGGGTTCAGTAGCTTTGATGAGGGTGAAGCTGGCACCTACTGATGTCTCCTCTTCTCTTCCAGGCCCCCCATCAGCTCCCCGAAACCTGAGCTTCTCTGTATTAGGGACTCAGCTCTCCCTGCGCTGGGAACCCCCCACTGATATGGGAGGACGCCAGGATGTCCGATACAGTGTGGACTGTTTGCAGTGTCGGGGCACAGCACAAGATGGGGGACCCTGCCAGCCCTGTGGGAATGGTGTGTACTTCTCCCCAGGGGCCAGGGAGCTCACCACACCTGCTGTGAAGGTTGAAGGCCTTGAGCCACATGCCAACTACACCTTTAACATCAAATCCCAAAATGGAGTGTCCAGACTGGGCAGTTCCAGTCCAGCCAGTGCCTCCCTCAGCATCAATATGGGCCAGGCAGGTAGGTAGGCAGTTGGCCTTGAGACCTCAGGGTCCAGAGCTGGGCAGAAAGTGGTTGAAACGCTACTTAAGTTATTCCCTGTTTGCTTCCGTATCCATCTCTGCCCTGTGGACTCCCAGAGTCACTCTCGGGCTTATCTATGAAGCTGGTGAAGAAAGAACCGAGGCAGCTGGAGCTGACCTGGGCAGGGTCCCGACCACGCAGCCCTGGGGGGAACCTGAGCTATGAGCTGCATGTGCTGCACCAGGTCAGGAGGCTACTGGGGGGCATCCTCTGTGTCTGTGGGCATGCAATGACATTCCTAGCCTGGGGTGTAGATGGGGGCCATCTTCCACAAAAGCGTGCAAAGAACCCTGCCCTTGCCGTGATACCCACCCTCTCTCCACGTGTCCCCTTTCCTGTCTTTCCCCTTCACACGGGTCTGGCTCAGCACAGCCCAGCTACTGCAAGCCCCCACCTCCCACAGGATGAAGAATGGCACCAGATGGTTCTAGAGCCCAGAGTCCTGCTGACGAAATTGCAACCGGACACCACCTACATCGTCAGAGTGCGCACGTTGACCTCACTGGGCCCTGGCCCTTTCTCCCCTGACCATGAGTTTCGGACGAGTCCCCCACCAGGTGGGTTTCTCTTTGTTCTACCAAACACTCTTGTCCCACAGAAGCACCTCAACTCCTACTCCAGTTGGGGCCGCTTCCTGTTCTCTACACGCATGCATACCTGCACACACATGTGCACACGCACATCTATCACCCTGGTATGGAGGACAGACATGTCTGATGCCCACAGAGAGACGTGACCCTGGGTGAACCCAGAACCCTGACTTGTAACTCCCATCACCCCTATGGGCTGTGAGTCCCCAGGCTACCTGACCCCCATCTCTACAGCTTCCAGGAGCCTGACCGGAGGAGAGATTGTGGCCATCATCTTTGGTCTGCTGCTTGGCATAGCTCTGCTGCTTGGGATTTATATCTGCCGTTCAAGGTGCTGGGTTCTGCCCCCTCCCTGCCCACTCATCCTGTGTCCCTTTGCCTGAGCAGAGGCCCTGAAGTAGCTCTTCCTGTGTCCTACCAAAATCCCCTACACCCATCCCACACACCCAGCCTGTTGTTTCTGGGAGAAATTCAGCCACAGCCCATTGGGCCACTGAAGTGGTTCTGAGACCCTGAAGAAGGTGTCCTATCCTGCAGGAGAGGACGGCAGCGGCAACAGAGGCAGCGGGACCGCGTCACCGATGTCAATCGGGGTGAGCCAGGCACCTGAGTGTGTGTGTGTGTGTGTGTGTGTGTGTGTGTGTGTCCCTTGCAAACAATCAAGGGACCTGCACTGGCCACATCAACTCTGGAGGTGCAGACTGGGTTTATTGTCCCTAGGGCTCTTGTGTTTTGCCACCTAACCAATTAACTTTGGTTAATTAACTCTGCCCTAATAGCCTGTCAGTGGCTCTGATGCAGTTATCTACTGGCTTTTGGTGCTGCTGCAGGGACACCCTTGGCTCTGGGTACCTACACCCCCCCATACCCCCACCCCACCCCCAACCCTAGTGGCCTTGTCTGTGGACCAGGACTGAGGCCTAGCAGGAAGGGGACTGCTATATTCTGAGGAATGTGGGTTTTCTGTCTGACACCTCATCAGGCAGCCCTGCAGGGAGTCGGGTGATGTGTGGTCTTCCAAGTGGCTGGGGGGTTGGGAGGGTGCCGTCTGCATACAAATGAACTGTGGTTGATGAAGGCCACAGAGACCAAGTGTGGGTGGGTCTTGAGCCACAGGAAGATTGGGTAACTCAGACCAGGGAATTTGCTCCTTGGGTCTGGGTTTTGGCCCATTGCTCTGGACCCTGGGAACAAGGGCAGAGGAGCTTAGAGCACAAGCAGGAAGAAAGGCTGCAATGTGGAGGCTTCATTTGCTAAGAATGGAGACCTCCCTCTTGAGCCAAAGCAGAGCCTGCCCCCTGGAGAAGTGTGGAGAGGCAGGAGCTCAGCTGTCAGCTCTTCCTCCTCGGCCCCCACACTCCTAGGCCCTGGAACGGGTGCTGAACCCCACCCTTTGTCCTTCCCAGAAGATAAGCTGTGGCTAAAGCCTTACGTAGACCTGCAGGCCTATGAGGACCCTGCACAGGGAGCCCTCGACTTCACCCAGGAGCTGGACCCAGACTGGCTGATTGTGGACACTGTCATAGGGGAAGGTGAGCCGTACCGTGCACCACAGCAGGTCCCTCCATGAGGCAGCACAGAGCCTCCAGCACGCCCCCACCTTCGGAGCTTCCTTGGGGAGCTCAGCTAGCCTGTCCTCTGACCCCAGACTCCAGACAAGTTCCCACATGCTCTACCATATGTCTTCTTGAACCACTGGGTTCATAATAAAAGCCCCACATCAGGTGCCTGGGGACAGCCCCTGCTTCTTACACGCCATGTTCTGTGGTTATGGCGTTTCTGACAGTGTTAAATGCATCCTCTCTGAACATAGATGTGTTGCTGTCTGGCCTAGGCTGCTCTCAGGTGGTTCCCAAAAGTGGGAGCAACTCAGCCTCCCAAGGCCAGCATTCTATGCCATCAGTAGCCCAGTGTCCTTGGACTGCCCTGCTCCCTCGGGTCACCAGAGGAAATGGATCTGAGCAGAGAACAAAGCTTAGCAGTATCTGTGCCAATTGTGCAGCCAAGCCAGTTAAGCCATGGAAAGGGAGTGCGTAGAACAGAGGCAGCCAGGGTCAGCCTCCCTGTCACCGGACACTAGCCCTGGATCAACCTGCCCTTCACAGTCAGCCCCAGGATGCACAGGGCTCTGTGTTTACTGAGTGCTTAAGCTGAGTGCTTAAGCTGAGTGCTGTACTACCTATGGAACACATTGGTGGTCAGGTTGCAGAGTTTCTACTGGTTCTGCAGTGTCCCTTCCCCAGGATGGACAGCCCATGCCCTCCCTCTTGAGCCAAGAGGCAAGGCATAGGCATTCTAGCCTTCTGATCCTCAGAGCAGAGGGCGAGAGGAGTCACTTGGGGTCACTGTGTGATCCTAAGATAGCCAGTGGTATATTGGATCACAACCATGCTTTCTTTCTACCCAGGGGAGTTTGGGGAAGTTTATCAAGGGACCCTGAGCCTCCCTCGCAGAGACTGTAAGACTGTGGCCATTAAGACCCTGAAAGACACATCCCCAGACGGCCAGTGGTGGAACTTCCTTCGTGAGGCCACTATCATGGGCCAGTTCGACCATCCCCACATTCTGCACCTGGAAGGCGTCATCACAAAGAGTACGAGCAGTGGTTTCAGTGAGCAGGGGTTGGGGGAGAGTCTAAGGGAAGGAGGGAGTAAGCCCACCCCCTGGAAGTGGAGGGCATGTGGCCAAGAGCAGGAAGACTGATGGCATGCATGCTGTGTCCCAGGAAAGCCCATCATGATCATCACAGAGTTTATGGAGAACGGAGCCCTGGATGCCTTCCTGAAGGTAAGGAGCACAGAGGACTGCGGAGCCCTGAACCTCGGGGAAAAGACCTGCCCAGAATCTGACTCTCACCCACGCTGCTGCAGGATCGGGAAGACCAGCTGGCCCCTGGGCAGCTGGTGGCCATGCTACATGGTATAGCATCTGGCATGAACTACCTCAGTGACCACAGTTATGTCCACCGAGACCTGGCTGCCAGGAACATCTTGGTGAATCAGAACTTGTGCTGCAAGGTGTCTGACTTTGGCCTGACTCGCCTTTTAGATGACTTCGGTGGCACCTATGAAACTCAGGTTAGAGCCCCATGTATGCCACGGTCACATGCTTCACTGCATGCCATTCCTAGTTACACAGTACACAGGGACTCATGTTTGGAAAAAATAACCTTCCCTCCCCTGCCCACAATAATGTCACCTGTCTATGCTCTATACATGTCACTTGTCTGCCCTGTGCCTTTGTAGGGGGGAAAGATTCCCATCCGTTGGACAGCCCCTGAGGCCATTGCCCAGCGGATCTTCACCACAGCCAGTGACGTGTGGAGCTTTGGGATTGTGATGTGGGAGGTGCTGAGCTTTGGGGACAAGCCCTATGGGGATATGAGCAATCAGGAGGTAAGTTGGGAATATTCCTCCCCATGGCACCCGACTCAAGCCTCATCTCCTCCCAAATCCAACCCCTGTTCGTTTTCTGCAAGTAATTCTATTTCATACTGGCCCATGGTTTTGGACTCCAATATCCTCACACTTTTGTTCTCTACTTTTCCCACCCTGGTCAGGGTTGAGAGGCTCCACGGCAATGACCTTATGTGAATGTTATTTACTTCTGGGCCTCCAAGTGGGCTTCTGACCCTTGGGCATCCCTTCCCCCTGCAGGTAATGAAAAGTATCGAGGACGGGTACCGGCTGCCCCCTCCCGTGGACTGCCCTGCCCCTCTGTATGAACTCATGAAGGACTGCTGGGCATATGAACGCACTCGTCGGCCCACCTTTGCCCAGCTGCAGGGACATCTGGAGAAACTGCTTGCTGACCCCTACTCCCTGAGGACCATTGCCAACTTTGATCCCAGGTTGCCCTGCTGGGGGAGGACAGGGAAATTCAGAGGTCAGATCTGGAAGCACACTGACAGTGTGTGTGGAGAATTTTGTGATGTATAACTTAAACCAGCCAGTTCAGGATTACCCACATTGCAGAAAATTACAGCCAGACCCCAATCCACTCATCAATCTAAGACTTGTCCTGGAGCCATTGCACTGTATTATGGCCACAGCTACACTTCCTGGGGAGTTTAGCCCAGTCTGGGACTTGGGATGTATTCCCCCATGGAAATATTTCCTCCGTATGGAGCAGAGGTTCATCTATTCAACAAATCTAGAGCGCCTACTGGTGTGATCTCTGTGCTGGATGCTGCAGCTATGGCAAGGTTATGGTCTGGAACCTGCTCAGGGGGCAGGAGCAGCAAGGTTGGGGTGGGGACAGTAAGGGCCTTCCCCAGCCTTGGTGGCCCAGGAAAGGCTCTCCCAGCGCATAGCCAGTTGGGGAGCTGAGGGCTAGTCTACAGATGCTGCAGAATGAGGGGCGCATCCAGTCCAGGCTAAAGCTCGGGAAGCACAGAGAAGCACCTCTGAGATTGGACTTCCTGTGTGCAGGGAACTGTCAGCCAGTTTCTGAGAACTATCCCTGGAAGGTCAGGATTATGGTCACAACTGCATTTCACCAAAAACATAGCCAAAATGGGGAG
Source organism: Dinomys branickii (assembly GCA_004027595.1). Lineage (NCBI taxonomy): Eukaryota > Metazoa > Chordata > Mammalia > Rodentia > Dinomyidae > Dinomys > Dinomys branickii. Next base: position 83,182 of record PVLD010004226.1, on the reverse strand, counting down.
CCTGAGAGACAGGAACAAGAAAGCTGGGAGAGCTGGGCACGGAAGGCGCTGCTTCAAGTGTTTGATAGGGTAAACCAGCCAGGCTTCCTGGCTGCAGTATCAAACCACCATATATAACCTTGTCTGGGAGAAAACATGCTCCAAGTTCCAACTTCTGCAACTATCTTTTGGAGCACAACTCCCTCATACGCTGGAGACTGCATGTGCTAATCTTTCTGGAATGCTGGATATTTTCCCCCCAGTAGATTTACTTTGCTAATGGTTTTTGGCTCCGGCTGGCTTTAGTACAGGAACACTCATTGTGCTGTGGGTGTCCGAGTACAATAACAGCGGTGGAGGTTGAAGGTGGCCAGTGGGGACTGCTCGCAGGACTCAGGGGCCACCCTGGGAAGAGCAGGACCACACCCAGCCGCAGGGCCTCTGCCTCCTGCCTTCAGCATCCTCTCTGGTGGGCTGGGATCCACTTCCTTTGGGGTCCCAGGGCAGCCACCTTCCCTGTATCTGTCAACATAGTGGGACTGTCAGCAGTTGTTAAGCACACCAGGAAACCGGCCAGGAAGTGGGTCCAGACAATGGCCGGCTCATTCCACAAGCTCCCTGCTGAGTATCCAGCTTTAGTGCCCACTGATGTCCAGGCCAAAGCCAGCCAGCCCTGCGTCTGCAGATAACCGACACAGCCTCCCATCCCACAGGGTGACTCTGCGGCTGCCCAGCCTGAGTGGCTCTGATGGAATCCCCTATCGAAGCGTCTCTGAGTGGCTCGAGTCCATCCGCATGAAGCGATATATTCTGCACTTCTGCTCGGCTGGGTTGGACACCATGGAGTGCGTGCTGGAGCTCACAGCTGAGTGCGGACCTGGAGCTGGGGTGTCTGGGTGAGAGCAGGTCTGGGGTCTGAGCCTCCAGACTCAAAGCCTCCCTTGCTTTCTACAGGGACCTGACGCAGATGGGAATCACTCTGCCTGGGCACCAGAAGCGCATTCTTTGCAGTATTCAAGGATTTAAGGACTGAGGGGTCCTGTCAGGGAGGGGACGCCTCCTCAGAGAGCAAGAGCAGGGCCACGGTCACTCCAGGCCCTTCCTCAACCTACAAGATGTAGGCAATTGGTGCTGCCCCTGCCCACTGTTCCAGGACTGTGCCTCCGGGCCCAGGAGGGAGCCTCTTTGTTTTAAAAAGGGAGTGGGTGTACGTCAAGATGATTGTGGGCAGGTGGGCGCTGGGGGTGATTTAATATATATACATACATATATATTTTTGTAAATAAACAGGAACTGAGTTTTCATCCCTACCCCTGATCATTTTATCCCTCCCTCCTCCAAGGGCTATAGGCACACAGTGAGCTGACTATGGAAAATTCTGGAAAACAAGGTTTTTTAATCTGTAGCTATAGCCACAACCCGGCAGCGTGGGCAGGGTGGGTGTCCAGGCTCCCAGAGGGTTAGGGCACCTCCCGACCCTCAGCAAGCAGAGTATGGAGGCTGCTCGGCGGCCAGCCAAGGGTGTTGTTGCGGAGTGAAAGCAGCAGCACTAAACTGGTACCCCTCAGGTGGGGACCTGGAGGACAACGGGCAGAGAGGTGTGCCCTGCAGGCCGGGCGGGCTGTGCTGAGGCCCTGGTTCGGGGCACTTGAGATACCAGGGAGGGGTGTGGAATGGAGGAAGGTGGGGCAGGTAGAGGCAAGGATGGTCTCAGTGTGGGTGGTTGAGAGGACCTGTGGTCTGGAAGGAGCCCTCACTCAGGTCTGGGCTCTGGCTCTGTGGCAATTCCGACAAAGCACGTGGCCGTCCAGAGGAAAGCAGCCATTGTCATCCGCCTCAATAGACAAGGACTTCCCACAGTCCTGGAAGAAGGAAGGGCGAGAGGGTCACTGGCTCAGAAGGCACCTGTTCTTCCCTTCTACCCTGGGGTTCCACCAGTTACAAAGGCCACTCGCTCCTTAGGGCTCACAGCTGGTGCCCTGCTCACCCACGTTCCCTCCCATTGGCCAGTCCCTTAGTTTATCTAAGACTCAAAGTGACCGCCCTAGGATGCAGAGGGACAGCTGACCTCACACTTGTAACACTTCATGTGGAAGTTCTTGTCCAGAGCGACCACTCTCACAGTCTCATCACGGCCAGGCTCCGGCATGATGGGCTCTGTGCAGACAGAGCACCGTGGGGCATACTGCCTGGGGGTGCAGAAAGCAGAATGTGCTGTCAGTGGGCACACCTCAGGCCTCCCCTCTGGAGAGCTCCAGGTAATGAAGCGGAGTCTACGCGGCAGACCTCACATCCTACACATCTAGGCAGAAGCAGCTCAGGAAAAAGTGCCATAGCCAGCCTTACAGGGAACGTCCTGCCTCCCCACTCACCTTCCCAATGCTCCACCTCTCACACCCAAGAGGTGTCCCTCCTGCTCCCATCTGCCCTACCCATCCCCCATGAAGGTGCTTCTGCCCGGACCCCCAGGCAGTGCACAAGGAGGTAGAGCCCAATGCCATCCCAGGCACAAGCCTAGAATCACACCCTCAAGATGCACCATCCAAGGTAGGGGCAGATTCTGTCTTCCCTGGCCCACTCTTTAGCTAAAAGTTCTCACTGGGCTTGAGAACCTGGCCGCCCTGTAAGCTTTATTGCTTTTAGTGAGAAATTAGTACCCCAAAAAGCTGAGCTCCAGAGGAACTGTAGAACCAGCCCGCTTCTGAAACAAAGTCATTCTAGCTCATGCCACAGGGCACTGGATACACCCAAAGGAGCCTCAGCAAGGAGCCAAGGGCTGAAGAGGAGCAGCAGGATCACCCAGGTCTAGGGCCACCACACAACTAAGTCCAGTGGAGTCCTTCCCTGCAGTCACAGGCAGGATGTGGGGCCAGAGATCAACACCAAGTGTCCAGGACTATCCAGGCCTAGGGACAGGCAGCCTGCTCCAGACAAAGTACTGATGGAAAGCATAGAGAAGCCCTGCAGGTCCTCACTTGTGGTAGTCAGGGACGCAGTGGGGCCTGTTGGCCTGGTCCACGATGAAGGAGGTGCCCTCCAGGGGGCAGGCGCAGATCACGCAGGTGAAGCAGTGCGGATGGTAGGCTTTGCCTGTGGCTCTCAGCATGCGGTCCGTGATGGGCTGCCCACAGGTATGGCATTTTTCCAAGGTATCCTGCGGAGGCAGCAGCAACACCGTAGCGGGAATCTGGACCCCCAAGGGCCAGTTTCTGAGGGTCACCACCCCGTCTCACGGGTCGCCTCACCCCACTACTCACAGTGTAGCAGCTCTCACAGTATGGCGCCCCCTCCAGGCTGTAGAACTGCTGCCCCTGCAGCTGCTGCTCGCACTGGTGGCAGGTAAAGCAGGTGATATGGAACAGCTGCCCTAAGGCTCGGACTGCAGGCTGCGCACGTGCCAGCGGCTGATGGCACTGGCCACAGGACTCTGGGGGAAAGCCACAGAAGATCGCCATCAACAGGAGGAAAAAATGTGTGGCTCAGGCCCCAGGCAACCCTTCACAAAGAGGACAGTCTCCTGAGGCAAGCAGAAGACTCACCGTTCACGGCCATGTTCTCGGCCAGGTTCTGCCTCTGAGGATGTTCCATGTCCTGCATCAGCTTCTGAGTCAGCTGTTCCAGCTGCTCTACTTCTTTCAGGGTCAGAGGGCTCGGAGCCCCAGGAGAGCGCACCTGAAACCCCAACATTCTCATACTCTCCAAGGTCTCGCCCTCCAAGACCCTCCCAGGTCAGCCGACCAGACCCGCTTCTTCCATGAGGACTCAGCTCCTGCCTGTTCCTGTTTCCTAGATGCTCAGCTTCTAGCTCTTCCTTCTCCCGCCCTGCCCAAGCCCCACCACACACTGTGGTGACTTTAGCCTGCATCCCCTACAGAGCAACAGAGAGAGGATAGAGATCTGCACCTGCTTCACCCCAAGCCCAGCCACCTCCCTGCCTCACGGACCCACCCGCAGTCACAGCCAGGCCAGAACAACTGAGCAACAGAGGCCACGCACGCAGCAGCAGCTTAGGTCACTGAAGCTACCAAACGCCAGGGCCACAAACCAACGTCACAGAGCATGCTCGGACACAGCCCCCCACAGAAGTGGGGTTACAATGCGTGCACACACGTGCACACACACCTACCCGGCCCGCCTGCTGCTGAGCAGCCCCTGTCAGCATGAGGATGCAACACAGGCAGAAGCACAGGTTAAACCCAGAGCTGCCTGCAGGAGCCCAACCCAGCCCCCAGAATCACACCTGAGCAAGGGCTTCTGGTCTACCGAACTCCAGTGCCTAAGTCACCCATCTGCATTTAGGCGACCCTGAGTGTAGAGACTGAGACTGGGAAGAGGGCGGAGATTAGGGACCAGACACTGCTGTAACTTAGTAACTCCAGCAGGGTTTGCTTCCCCTGCACTTACTTGCACGGGATGACTGGGTGGGTCTTCTCCACTAGGGAGACAAGGCCACCCAGGATGATGACTGTAACACTTGGGAAGCCATCATTCCTTCAACACCTGGGACCTCCAAAGCCTCCCTGCTACCTCCTGCCATGCCACCTGCCCCTCTCACACCCTCTACCCCATGCCCATCCCCGGATGCTCTGCTCTGAGCAGCTCGGGTCCCTCGGAGCTCCACGCTGTCCCCAAAGGCTCCTGTCATCTGTGACCTTTAACTGACAGGAGCTCCTGAATATAAACCTCACTTTTTCTCCCTCACCAGGATTCCCTGCACGAATCTGGGGTCAGGGAAAGGGACTCACCCAGCCCTTGCTCTCCAGTGCCACTGAAAATGCCTGTTCATTCTTTTTTTTTTTTTTTTTTTTTTTTTGTGGTACTGGGGATCGAACTCAGGACCCTGCGCTTGCTAGGCAAGCGCTTATTCCACTGAGCTATATCCCCAGCCCTGTTCGTTCTTTGGATGGGTGAGCTATCCTTGTATACTCCTCCTGAAGGGCATCCAAGTCCTTCAGGATACTACAAGCCACTGGGTCCTCCCTGCCTGCTGACAGCTGTGTCACTGCGCCACAGCCACAAGACAGACTTCTACCTCAACTCTCACGGCTCCAAACTCCTCTCCTACACAGCTGCCTTGGACCCAAGGTTCGTACTCTTTGCCCCCAACCACTGCCCCAAATCCTCTGCGTGATTCATGCCTGCCCTGCCGAGCGACCTAGCAACAGCGTTTCAGGGGCCCTGACTCCCTGCCTGCCTCATGTGCCTTGTCCATGAAGCTCCTGGACTGGTCCTTGGCTAGTTATACCCATAAGGCTCCCACTGTCACTCCTGCCACCTTGGCTATCTGGCCCGCTCTGCGACCTTGGGTCACACCCCTGCCTGCTTCCTGTTTCTGCCTCCAAGCTGTAGAAAGTAAGTGGAGGAAATCACCGAGCACTGCAGAGCATGAACAAACCACTGCAGTGCCCTCTGCACCTCCAGCCCAGCCCGGCTGTCTGGTACTTGGCTGCGGCGGCAGATTCCCAGTTGCCTTCCCACAGCAGCTGTTCCAAACCTTTCCATCTCTCTGAGGCCCCAACAGCTTCGCCCCCTTGCACTCACCGATGACTTCAACCCTCCGTGACTGAGAGGATGGCAGGCAGCCAGTGTGAGCTCCCGCCTCCTCCTTACCATGCACACCTCCAGTGTGACCCTGTCCCCACTCTCTGGAACACTTCTGGGGTCAGACAGTCCCTGCTCTTAGCCCCACTAGCGTGTCTCCTGATTACTGCATACCCTGGCTCCTAAACATTACACACACATGTCATCACAGTCCATCTCTTACTCCTGCCAATCTTTGAAACAAGGCTACACCACCAAGTCTGTTCTCACCACCCACTCAACCCCTCAGCTCCTTACACTCTGCTCCCACACAGGGCACAAACGGGCCAGCTCCAGACCATCTACTCACATCTTTGGCCTTATCCAAATCCTCCCATTCCTCAAACCCACAGCTAAAGGGTTCCTCAGGACTTCACCCCACTCCTCCCCTGCCCCCTCAAGCCCTTCTCCTGCTGCTCTGCTGGACCTCTTTCCTCTCCCACCTGACCAAAGTGGTGGCTGGACCCAAATTCCTGCCAGGCCCTCAGCTCCCCATGGCACAGCCTCAGGAAGCCTGCTAGGTCCCACTGCCTCGGTGTCCCTCACTGGCCACCACGTACACACCTTTCCTTTGGGGCCACTCCTGAATCCCACCCAGCCCCACATTTCTTGCTGAATGACAGTTCCAGCTGAAAGCAAATGCCCTCGGAACCTCTCACTCAACACACTGACAGCTGGACTCCTCCTCTTTCCGTCAAACCATTTCCCCTCCTGGACTTCTCCATTTTGTCCCCAACCACACCCACGCTCTGAACATCCAGGGTCTTTTTCTTCCTCCCTCCTCCTCCAACTGCTTATCGGTTGCCTCCTCCTGAGGGCCCTTCCTTTGTTACCAGCTCTCATCCCGGGTCTTAGTTTTTATTGCAACTAATGTTACTATGGCCTGGAAGTGAACTTAAACACATCTCTGCTGGAAAAATGGTCCAGAAAAGTTTCCAAAAACCCTCCTGACCCAGTCACACACTACTCAAAACTCATTCATGATGCTCCAGTATGCACAAACTCTGTGTGGATTTCACTCCCTGCTCCCTCAAGCTCTGGTACCTAAGTACAGCTCTGTAACTTTCCCACAAAGCCTTTCAGCTTTCCATTCTCCACACATCCCCGGTACATATGCACCCTTGAGTTCCACAGACCCTAACCATAGCTCTAACCCACATGCTATTCCCATCAAAAATGCTGCTCCCTCTCCTCTCTGAATTTTTAGTCTTGCCCATCATTCAAGGCACACCAGCCCCTCCAAGCCTTTACTAACTTGCCAATTCCCAAGCCGGGTCCCTGTTCTCAGTTCCTGTAATTCACAAGATGCTGAGTTACAGGAACTGGCACTTGGCACTTCTTCCTACACACAAACATTCTACGCATACAGACATTCACAGTATCAGCTGGGCTGTACAGACAGTTAGACCACAAGACCATTCGGGTCTCTTCAACTCAAAGACCTCATCTCCTGAACAAGACGCCAAGAACCATTTTGGTTTGCTTGTTTCTATTTTGAGCATTTATGGGCTAGTAGAAAACCTAGCACTTTCTAAGCATTAGCTCACCCGCTCTTTATAACCACTGTATAGGACAGACAATGCTATTTCAAGGGGAGAGAAACTGAGGCTCAAAGTGCAGCTAATCTGCCTGGGTTTTAACAGCCTGAGCGAAACTGAGCTGGGAATTCTATCCCAGGTCCACAGACTCCCGAAGCCTGAGACTCTTTGACAGATCTCTTCCCTCCGCTGTCCCAGTCCAAGGAGCACAGGGCACAGGGCACAGGGCACAGGGCACAGAGCTGGCACTCAGCTGGTGCTGGCTTCGCCCGTGTTTACTGGTGCTGCAGCTGTTCTCTGTAGTTGGGCCTCGGGTGCTGAAAGCGCTCAGAGAAACTGAGAGATTAACTCAAAACCCAAGAACGGGAAAAACCAAACTGGTGATCTCATCGTCCCCTGTAACATTCTGGGACAAAGGTACAGGGCAGTTTGATGGAAACCTGCTAATCCAGAGCCCTGGCTGCTCTGCCCACTGACTGGGCTGTGCCCAGCACCAGATCTAGCCAGGCTTTCCTCTAGGAAGAGCTTCTGCTAGGCTTGCTCCCACCAATCTAACCCCACAGGGTGAAAATTCCTAACCTGCCATACCCATCCAGCCTCCAGGTCACCTCCACCTTTTCCTCTGCTCCTGGCTGAGCCCAAGCCCAACCCCTGGTCTCATTTTCATCCTCATTCCTCACCTGGCTTTGGTTTTGGGTCAGATGGGGCGCTGGGTGCTGCTTCTCCTGAACTTGGGGCTTCTCCCTCTGCTGCACATAGGTGAAGCCAGGGGGCTGAGGGGAGCCTGTGCCAGGGGCGGAGGGAGCTTCCGGAGACCCCAGTTTTTGACTGGGCTGTGACCCAGGTCCACCTGGGGCTCCAGGGCTGAACTTGGAAGCCACGGGAGTAAACTTGGATGCCACTGGAGAGAACTTAGGGGCTGGAGCAGGAGCCACAGCTGGAGGACCCCGGGGCTGGGTGTTAGCGGAAGGCACAGGCTGGGCCTGGGGCTGGACCTGGGGCTTGGCCTGGGGCTGGACATGGAACTGGACCTGGGGCTTGGCCTGGGACTGGACATGAAACGGTATCTGGCTCTGAGGCTGAGTCTGGGGTGCAGGCTGGGCTCTAGCAGGTGCTTTCCATGGAGGAAGGGGTGCTGTGGCCCCAGCTGCAGGCTTAGGACTGGGCTTGGGGACAACAACGGGCGGGGGCACATATCCGGAGGACACCTGGAGGAGGGGGTGGTGGGGAGAGAAACACAGTTAGAGGCCATCTCCAAGGTACTACCCTCAGGGACAGGCACTCACTGCCCACCTCTCCCTTACCCGGGCTTTGAAGGGGTCATTCTTGGTCATGTCATCCAGCAGCGAGGAGAGAGAGTCGATCTCCAGGTCAATACTGCTCACCTTCTCCCTGGGCTAGAGAGCCAGGAATCAGAGCACCCATCCCTTCCCACCCGACTCGCAAAGATCCTCCTCCATTTGACGGGGGTGGGGGGGTGGGGGGTGTCCTAACTCGGCGGCCCACTCTGGGCTCCGTACCTGTGGTGGGAGCTGGGTGGGGGCCTCAGGCCCTCCCTCCTCCTCCAGCGGGGGCGGCGGGGAGGGGAAGATGTCCTCCTCCAGGGGCGCAGGAGGAAACGGCTCCTCGATGGGAGGTGGCGGGGGTGGAAAGGCACCTCCCAGGGCACCCTCCGCGTCGTCGCCATCCCCAAGCACCGGAGGCGGGGGCAAGGGAAAGTCTCGGGAGAAAGGAGAAAGGGGGCCATCTTCACTTTCCCCCAATTCTCCTCCCCGTGCATCTCTGACCCTTAACCCCGGGGTCTCTCGGGGTCACGAAGACAACTAGATGGCAAAGGAGGGGGGCGGGTTAGGAAAGGCCGGGTCTCGGCCGAGGAGGTGCAGCTCCCGTTACTTCGCAGAGCGGGCGCTGAAGGGACGATCCGGAGCCCACATTCCCGCCTCCCACCCCGAGGCGGGAGACTTGGAACGATCCCAGGAGCCCTGGCTCCCAGCCACGAGCTCCACGATGAGGTAAGAACATCTGCTCGGGACAGGGTGGCTGCGCCCAGCCCCCTCCGCCACAACCTTTCCAGACAGCCCCAATGCCTGAAGCTGGGGTGCAGCCTGCAAGCCCAGCCACGTACCTTCCGGGGGCGGCGGGGGGATCTCGCCCACCCTGCCCATCTGTGCGCGCTGGGCCCCGGCTGCCGCGGAAGACTCGCTGTCCCCAAGCCGGAAAGGATTCACTTTGGGCTTTGGGGCCACCACCGGGCCGAACTTCTTCTGTGGGGCGTAGAAAGCCGGAGCGGAGACGGAGACGGAGATCGCGGGGGACGGGCGCGGGGCCGCCATGGCGGGGCGCGCTGCGGGGGGCGGGGGACGGTTACCGCGCGCTGGTCGGGTCCGGGACCCCGCGACTCCACCGCCCTCCGGGGCCGCGCACCTCTCCGCCGGCCGGAGCGCGCGCGCCGCGTCTGCTCGGGCCCGCGTCCGCGCACTGTGCGTCCCGGTCCCCAGCAGCCACCAGCGGGCGGGGAGGGACGCAGGGAAAAGGGAGGGAGAGAGGGGGCGGGGAGAGCGCGGAGCCCAGACCATACAAGGAGCGGCCCGGAGAGGGGGCGGGGAGAGCGGGGAGGGCGGACGAGGCAGGAAACTCCCCCAGGAAGGGGCCCTGATCCTGCTCCGGGGCCCGAGGCTCGGCCGAGGTCCTCCCGCCGCCGCCCCAGTCCCCGCCGCCCCCGCCGGGCACGGACCACCCCTCCCCAGCTCAGGCCTCTGATGTCATTTCCTGACCTGCCCGCCTCCCGGCCGACGGCGAGCGCCGGAGCTCTGACTCACGCTCCCCGCTCGGGGGCCGAGTCGGAGGGTGGGCATCCCAGGGGTGCGGCGGCCGCCTAGCCCCCTTCTCCCGCCGGGTTGTGCGTACCCGGCCCGGGCTGCTCCTGCTCGGCGCCGTGCACCCAGATCCCGTGGGGTCCGCGCTAGCTGGAGGACTGCGGCGTGCTGGGCGAGGGAGGCGTCCTCCCACCCGCGCCCCTGTAGTCGGCCAAACCGCGGTTGTTCTTGGGGGATGCTCACTTTCAACGCCGGGCAGCCTCTGACCACTTCTAGGAATTCGCGTCGCCCGCGCCCCGGCGCGGCGGGATGGAGGTGTGAAGACTCGGGAGGGAGGCGAGGGTCCCCGGAGGACTTGGGGCCGGGGCGCGGGGACCTGGACTCAGGCGACCCCCGCGGCCTCACCCGAGCGGAGCGTTTGGGCCGCGGTGAGATCTTGGGGGTTCGGAGCCTGCGCTCGCTCGGTGGAGCCCCCCACTGGTCCAACCGGATTCCTCAGCCCGCAGCTCTGAGCCACAGGCTACGCGAAAGAGAGCGGACCTGGATTGTTTCATTTACTTAGTATTTATTTATTTGTTTGTTTATTTTAATTACAAATGGAAACTTGCACTGTCGCTGCCTCAGTTCTACCACATTCACTACGTGCAAATTACGGAGTCCGGCGTTCCGCCCTGTGCTCCCCCACCCCCGGGCGTTTCCTCTTCGCTCATCTGTCAGCCATCCCTGATAGCTGACCAGCGTAACACAGTCCTCTTGTTAGCTGTCTGCGAGCTTTCCAGTCCCTGGCCCTGCAGGCAGCTGCACTCTGCTGTCCAAGAGTGTCGCGGCGCGCGTGAGGATCACGAAAACCAACTCCATAAACTGATGTGATGGGCCCGCGCCAGAGTCCATTCGCCTGCATCCTGCTCTTGGATAAAACAACTTTCTGGGTGCAAAGCAGAGGGAGGCGGAGGAGTCACACCCCAGCTCGATGTCCACCGCCCAAGTCTCTTCCCTTGCTTGGCTTCAGTTCCTCTATCCTTAAGCTGTGGTGCGGGGCATGGTGGTGCACGCCTGTAACCCCAGCACTCCAGAAGCTGAGGCAGGCATATGCCGTGAGTTTCACCAGCCTAGACTACATAAAAAGACCCTGTCTCAAAAAAAAAAAAAAAAAAAAGAAAAGAAAAAAAGGCATTCAGCCCCCTCACTTACATTACATAGAGCAATAAATGAAGTGCCTGACCTGAAAATGCCATATAATGCTCAGTATTAGTATTAATTGAGTCCCCAGTTCCACCCAGAACTGAAACTCCAACCCAGGTAGATCTCTTTTGGGTCTTGAAATCTAAAGTGCCCCATCTGCCTTCAAAGGAAGCCTTGAATTATGCCAAGACTACATCTTCACTGCCTTTTCACCCTGCTATCTTTCTCTTCTCTGGCATCTGTGTCACAAGTATTTCTTACAACCACAGCTCCCGTGGCCATGTCTGGTACAAAATGTGCTGTGCATGGCTTTCTGGACACGCATAAGCTGGTCCTGGGCTTGTCCCTATGATGATCTGTGAGAAATTTGATACCAGCTTTTCCTGAGCATGTTGAAGATTGTTTCTTGGGCTTTGTAAGCCGAAAGCCTCATCAGTATCCTTCCAAATATGCCCACTTAAAACCGGATGTGGTGGCCCAGGCCTGTAATCCCAGCACTTGGAAGGCTGAGACAGGAAGATAGCTGCAAGGTAGAGGCCAGTCTGGGCTACACAGTGCGTTCAAAGCCAGCCTGAGCTACATAGTGAAATCCTATCTGAAAGAAAGAAATCCTATCTGAAAGAAAGGAAAGAGAGAGAGAGAGAAAGACAGATCCCACTTATTAAGATAGTTTCCAGATAAAAGTCAAGCCAGATGTGCTGGTACATGTCTTTAACTCCAGCATTCAGGAGGCTGAAGCAAGAAAGTTGAGAGTTCAAGGCAGCCTGGGCTACATAGGGAGTTCAAGGCCAACCAAGGCTACAATATAACAGACTTTGTTTAAAAGAAAGAAAAAAAAAAGGAATAAAAGCCATCTACCCTTTAAAAGTCTCCTTAACAAATATGCATGTGCAAAATAGAGTATGTGTAATTGGTAGGGAGCTGAACCTATTTATAAATCAAGAATAGAAGAGTGCGTGGGCAGGCTCAAATTTACTGACAACTAAGAGCATTTGAGATGCAGAACATCAAAGTGAAGAGTGTTTAAGCCAGTCATTCTAAATACAAGGAAAAACAGAATTTCCCAGGATAGAATCATGGCCCAGGATGTCTCAAGAGGTGCTTCAGAGTCAGTCAAGGCTATCAAAATGCAGACAGTGAACAGAACTGCCCTGACAATTCTCAGGTATTTTCCTTAAGCAAACAATTCTGATTGGTATCCTGGATAGTCAAGTGTAGGGTAGCACACCCAGCCGCTTGGAAGCAGGCCAGGGAGAATTAACAAAAGGAACCCTGACCCTCTAGACACCTCCAAGGATTTATAGCCAGCAGGTACCAGAAAGTCTACTTCATGATACAGCATAAAGTGCCAAGTTGACAGCACTCACCGAAAAAAAGTGACTCCAGAAGGTACATTGGAACGCTACCTGGAGGTCCCTTCTGCACACTTGCCACAAGTGGACAAGGGAGGGATTATGTGCTGCACTGCTGAGTTCTCTGCCAAGAGCACCAGCACTCATCACGCCTGGAACAGCCACCAGCACCGAAACTGCACACCCTTAGGCAGAGGCGGGGCTTGGTGCTGCACAGCTGCTCAGCGCAAAGACAGGCTCTGGGTTCCACCCTCAGCCTTGAAACAAACCTGCGCACACTCAGGTAATGGGTAGCAGGCCTTCCCAACACACAGCACTAGGCTCTAGATATATTACTCCTGTTAATCCACATGACCAAGCTGCGAGAACATGCGCTAGTACCTTGTTTCTCATTTCAGGAAGCAATGGCTTACTGGGTGCGGGATTTTCAGCCCCTGAAGGACACAGTTTGGGACATCAGAAAAATTTTATTATTTTAAACCCTTCTGTCCGCTTGCCCTTACTGCTACCTTGCCTACAGGGTTTTATGCTGTGGCTCCGCCTGTTCAGACACTACAGCCCTCCAGCCTGACCTGGCCTGTTTCTGGCCCTGGCCTTCCTCACCCTTTTCTTTTTTTCTCTCTCTCTCTTTGATTTTTAGACAAGGGGTCATCTCCAGCAGCCTGATCTTGAACTTGCTATGTAGCCTAGACTGGCCTGAACTTGTGTTGACTTTCCTGCCTCAGCCTCCAGAGTGCTGGGATTACAGGCGTGCACTTGCACACCTGGCTTCCTCAGCTTTTTGATTCTGCCTCCAACCAAATCCTCTTATTTTATATCCTTGGACCACCATTTTCTCCTTCTATCCCAAGACACCATCACATTCCATCTGCCTGTCTTGAGTGTGTATGTATGTATATATGTATGTATGTATGTATGTATCTACACACGAACACATACACACATTCTGTATCTGTCAGTTGTGTGTATACATACTTTTCTATAACAGTACATTTCCAGATTTCTCCAAAAAACTGTTAACAGGAGCTGGGTATGATGACAAATAATTTTAATCCCAGCACTTGGGAGGCTGAAGCAGGAGGATCATGATTTTGGGAATAGCCTGGACTACACGGGGAGATCTTGTCTCAAACTACCATCACCCCCCTACACCCCCCAAAATTTGTTTATTTATTTATTTATGGTACTGAGGATTGCCCCAAGACCTTCCCATGGAGCTGCATCTCTATGCCTTCTTAAATTTTTTTTTAAATCTTCAGACAAGTTCTCACTAAGTCTTTAAATTGCCCAGGCTAGGTTTAAACTTGGAGTCTGTCCGCCTCAGCCTCCCTAATAGCTGGGATTCCAGATATGATGAGCCAGCACATTCGTTAGCTTTAAGGAATAGAATTACAGATGACGAAAGGCTTTTATACTGTTGTCGCATTTTCCCCTGGGAACATGTGTTACTTTTATAATAAAAAAAAAAAAAAAAAAGCAGAAAAGCGAGGAGAGGAAAGATGGCCACCTCTTGTCTTTCCCTCGCTTTTCTACAGTGTGCTTTCCTGGCTTCAGTTCCCAGCTTGATGCCAGAAGTCCTGTCCTCCTCAGCGGTGGCCTTTGCTCTTCAGTAGAAGAAGGGAATCTCACCAGAGGGCCTGCAGACCTGGGAGAGAAGGGGTAGAGTGGAGGTGAGGGTGAAGAGGCCAGCAAGACAGAGACCTCTGCGGCCAAGGCCACAGCAACAGCTTCCTACTCAGCCCCGCAGGGGCAGGACTGAGCGCTGCAAAGGCCCCGGGGCGTCCTTCCTTCCTGGTCAGCCCTGACATCAGAGTGCCCTCCTCTACACTTTTCTCACTTCCTCAGCCTCAGGGGAACCAGTATTTACCAAATAACTCCTATATCCTGGGCACTCAGGATATGTACAGAAACAATCCCAGTTCTTGCCTTTGAAAATGTGTTCTTTTCTAATCACCTATCCTGAGCTTGCCAGCTGTGGCAGCAGTAATTCTAATAACTGGGTGTCCTTCTTCCCATGCAAACTCCTTTATCCCCACAGATCCAGAGAAGCAGCGAAGCACAGGGCCCAGGCCTCGCACTTTCCATCATCATCTTGGGGCAGAGGTCAGAGAAGCAGGGGAAGGCGGACTCCTACCTCCCTGGTGCAGGCCAGATGGGCACCCAAAGGCACTGCAAGCATTAGCACACCAGAAATCGGGGGCAGAGCAAGACAGATGGTCAGATGGCAAAGAGTCAGCAACCGCAGGAGTCAGGAAGGGCAGGCAGGAAAAGAGACCTGGGCACCCACAGCAGAGCCTGCAGGTTGCTGGCACCAAGGCAACACTTAGTGAGGCATCTGCTGCTTCCTTCTCCCTGCACCCCGAGGAAGCCAAAATCAGAGAAAGCCTGGCCTGGATGGTGGAGTGGTTATCACTGGAAATAGCCGGCCCTCTTTAGAGGGAGGAAGCCTTTCAGGGAGCGGGGGTTAAATAGCGGTAGATAACCTATCTAGCTTGAGATGAAAAGCACTGCTGGCTCGCTCAGTCCGTTTGTGCCGGAACTCTCCTCCCTTCAACAGGGTGGGCTTAACGTAGAAAACCCGTCCGAGGACCTGGCACAGGAAGTGGGCTTGAGTGAGCGAACCCGCAGAGCTTGCTCAAGCTTCCTTAGGCCACCCTTCCTGTCACTCAGTGGTTTCTTATTTACCTCCCCGCCCATAGCTCTGGCCAATGCTGGCTATGGACGCTCTTTAAGCAGCTGGAAGGGAGCAGATACTGTAAGACTTGCCACCGTGCTAACCAGGACAGAGCTGAGTCCTAAGAGTCCGAGGAGACAGGAAGATACATGAGCCACACACTCCCAGCAGTTCTAGCAAACTTGTGCCAGTCTGCTTTGCAGCAGAAGTGCAGGCCTAGGGCAAGGCCTGGCACAAAACCAGGGGCCCTGTGTACGGACTAAGGTTAGGTCCCAGGACCACTGAAATCACATACTAGATCAAAGCAGGCCTTGTATTTGACAAAGCTTAAGGGTTTTATGACATTTTGAATAGTATATTCACGTTTACAACAAATCTTTACTGAGCCCCTACTCTGTGCAAGGCATTTTTGTTAGGCCCTGAGGATATAATAAAAAGACAGGATCCCAACCTTGTGGAAAATCCATGCCCTCAGGAGATCTGCCACGAGAGGTGGATACTCCTCATTTATTTTTATTTTTACCTTTTTGTCTTCTTTTTTTTGAGACAAAGTCTCGCCACGCAGTTCAGGCTGACCCTGAGCTCACTTTGTAGCCCAGACTGGCCTTGAACTCACAATGATCCTCCTGCCTCAGCCTCCCAAGTGCTGGGATTACAGGTGTGCTCCACGATGCCCAGCTACTCCTCATTTAATGAAGGTAAAACAGCAGTTTACGGGGATCTCAGGAGAAAGGTACATGTGACAGGGCGTATATAGGTGGAAGATATGACATAGCCGGGGGGCTCAAGGAGGGGAGATCCACGCTGAGATGTGAAAGATAAGCGGGGTTTATTGGGCAGACCTAGAGGGCACAGCACTGCAACTGCATAGACCTGGGACAGGTGTGGACTTGGCCCACTCAAGGACCCTAGCGAAGGTGACCTGGCTGACATCTGAGAGGACAGTGCAAGCAGGGAAGGCTGCACAGGCTGTGGAGAGAAATGTGGAGTGTGAGGAGAAGCTTTGAGTTTATCCTGAGAACAATGAGGAGCCACTGAAGACCTTCTAGACACAAAGAAGGAAAGGGAAAGAGTCTGAGGCTGGGCTGTGGCTCAGCAGTAGAGCACTTGTCTGACTGCTGTAAGGCCCTGGCTTCCATCGCCAGCTGGAGGGCAAGGAGGAAGGGTAGGAGGAGGATGAGAGAGAGAGCAAGAGAGAGAGAGAGAGAAGGAACTGAGGAGAGACTATTAAAAATATTCCCTTGGGGGCAATGTGCACAGTAGTAGGAGGGCCACTAAGGGGGTGTGAGGCAAGGGGTGGGTATGTGGGGGTGGCAGTGGATGAAAGTGGATAGACTAGAGTGTTCTTAAGGACATAAAATCATGAACAGGACCTAGCAATGGGTTGAGTAAAGGGAGGGAAGGGAAAAAAAGAGGGAGGGAGGGAGAGAGGTTGGACGTTGTGGGCCCAGCCCAGGCTGTGGCTGGTGTCACTGGAATTCGGGGCTTTCCTCTGAGAAAGTAGATCTCTGGGAGCCAGAGTGTGTGCTTCACTGTAGGCGTGGCCAGGGTGAGCCAATGTACAGTGGGTGGTGAGATAGCTTCCTGGTCCAGAGCAGAGAAGAGAGAATCACATGCAAGTCTCTCACATGTATGAGGGACCTGGCCCCCAGAAGTGGTCTGGAGCCAGCCTTGGCTGGAGAAACCCCCTACTAAACACCACCTGGGAACCTGAGAGGCTTTGAATGAAGGACAGATCCCAGCATTTGGTGGCCAGGTGGAAGTTGGCTGCTCACATACTTGCTCAGACTCAGATGTGACTGCCCTTTCCGGGTCTCTGTGTCCTTTTCAGCAAGAGCAAAAACAGGATGTCGCTCACAACCTCCCTCTACCACCCTGTGTGAGACCATCGGAGCTCATCATTAATCCTTTAGCACCAGTGTCTCAGTCCACAAAGGAAGAAACTGCCCAACTCCTGAAACCGGTCCAGGACACTGTGCATCCTCTCCGTTCTCGCTCCAACCTGGTCTTCCTCCTGGTGGAAACAGCAGGTAGTTGTAAATAGCTTCACCACCAGTCAGAACTGTGGATCAAATATCTCTTCTGTCCTCATTGCTATGTCCACACCATTGTCCTTCATTCTTCCCTGAGATGTCCTCCCTCCGCTATGCATACCAGGTCATCAAACACCTAGCACTGCACGGACTTGGAGCATCATCTGTCGCTCAAGGCCGTACCTCCTCGTTTCTTTTTCTTTTCTTTTTTTTTTTTTTTTTTTTGTGAGATAGGGTCTTGCTATGCAGTCCAGGCTGGTCTTGAGCTCACTTTGCAGCCCAGGCTGGTCTCAAACTCACAATGATCTTCCTGCCTCAGCCTCCTGAGTTCTGGGATTAAAGGCTTGCGCCACACGCCTGGCAATCTCATTTCTTGAAAGTTGTCCTGTTCTACTTGACAGTCACCCACTGGAGATGAGCTTGCTATGAAGTCCTAGTCTTTTCAATACACAGCCATGTAGATGATTCTTCTCTCTACCCTGTTTCACCATTCGTGGGACTCCCCTAACTCTTCCACTACCCCATGAACACAATAGGAATCTGAGCATGATCCACATACAAAATTCTTTAAAAGTAAAAAAAAGAGTGACATTCACTTTAATAATGTACCTTCATACCTTCATCCAATACATGCAAAAACTTATTTAAACATGCAACATCCCCCCCGCCAGTATTGGGGATGGAACCTAGGGCCTTTGCACTGACCTACATTTCCAGTCCTCTTTTATTTTTTATTTTGAGATATGGTCTTGCTTAGTCACTAAGTTGCACAAGTTCAGCTCAAACTTGCCATCCTCCTGTCTCAGCCTTCCATGGTGCTGGGGTGACAGGTACACTGTACCACACTCAGCTAACCAGTATCTTCCAGGTTATTAGTGAAATGTTTATGGTATTAATGACATAGGAAGTTGGACATAACAGAGCTGGCCTGAGAAGTGGGCAGGACCTGTGGATGACAGGATCCCAGGACAACACCAGGAACCCCCAGATGTAGAACTCTGAGGGCTCCCGTGAGACGCAGACAGAAGACAAGAGACGAGATGCCACGAGGAGCTCGCTATCGTGACTCCTCACTGTAGCCCACCCTGCCTCTTCCAGCATAGGGTGCTCTTTTTATTTTTGCTTTCACCCTTTCCTTTGGTCTTCCCTTACCCTTTCACCCCTCACCTTTATTTTTATTTTTAATTTTTTTGTATTTTTGAGGCAGGGTCTCACTATGCAGTTTAGGGCTGACCTTCGGGTCACTTTGTAGCCCACGCTGGTCTCGAACTCACAACAATCCTCCTACCTCAGCCTCCTGAGTGCTGGGACTATAGGTGTGCACCACCACGCCCAGCACCCCTCACCTTTAAAATAAACTTTTGATAGCATTTTTGGCTTGGCTTGTCCAATTCTTTGTCTGAGACAAGAAGGACCTAGAATACTTGGCTTTGGTGAGTCATTTTAAAGGAACTACCTGACAACACTCAGTTGGGGCACTTGGTGTGTATTTTACACTGACAGCACATTGTGGTTCTGACCATTTCCACTGTGATGCCCTCTGGTCACCCCTTGCTAGCAGCTGCTGCACAGAAGCGCAGCTCCAGAGACCTTGCTGTGAGGCTTCCTGTCTCACTTTGAAGCTATGCTCTCTCCCCTCCATGCCTTCTATTTTGCAGCTTCTTTTACCTTTACTCAGGCAGCCTTGGACCTACCGAGACCTACAAATTCATCTCCTCTCCCCCATCATGCCTTCCGTATCAGTTTAAATCCTTGATAACATCGGAGTCACATCCGTGTGTCTGTGCAACTTTTGTCAACTCTCTGGTGCATCTCTCTTGCTCCAGGTATTGGCAAAACTCAAGCTTGGGCTAAACCGTACTCTACTGACTCCAAGACTGCTCCTCCGTGGCTTAGCAGCTGGAGAAAAACAGCCCTCTGATCAGACTTGTCCCCAAATTCATGATGGTGGTGAACTGCGGTGCTCCTTGGGCATTCTGCTCCCTGAGGAGCATCCCAGCTCCATGTCCACACATCCTGCCACTGCCTTAGAGGATGCCGGGACCTTCTCTTGTCACCTTCTCCTTTTCCTTAGGCATGGCTGACTGAGGATCTGGCCTCTTGCCCCATGGAGAAAATTGGAAAACTTGCTCCAACTAGTCCCTGCATTCCTGCTTTCACTCTCCTCCAGCCACAAAGGCCACCTCAGTCCACCTCCGAGGTGTAAGACAGTCCCACCTGGCTTTGCCCTTGGCATCCCCTGCGCTTAGGAAGCTCTCCCACAAATGTGTGTGGTCCAGCCCAGCGCTCCCTTCACAGCCCTCCGCAGTGCTACCTTTGCAGTGAGATGATCCACCCCAACAGTTACTAACCCTCTTTATTTATTTTCCTCCTTGCTTTCATTTTTCTTCATTGCACTTATCTTTTTAGGTATGTTACATTATGCAGTCTTGGGTCCGAACACACACACACACACACACACATGCACACAAAATTGTATCATTTACTTGTTTGTTTTAGATACCTACTCACTA
Source organism: Dinomys branickii (assembly GCA_004027595.1). Taxonomy (NCBI): domain Eukaryota; kingdom Metazoa; phylum Chordata; class Mammalia; order Rodentia; family Dinomyidae; genus Dinomys; species Dinomys branickii. The sequence continues at coordinate 63,515 of PVLD010004226.1, read as the reverse complement.
TGTACTCCAAGCTGGCCTTGAACTTTCAACCTCCTACCTCAGCCTCCTGAATGCTTGGATTACAGGCATATGCCACTATGCCTGCCATGGCAATAGACCACGAGCCCCAAGGCACTTAAGTTTAAGCCCATAATTGAGAGAGGTTTTTTTATTGCTGCCCTCTGTCTACCACACTGCACTAGATCATTGGTGGTGCAGCTATGGCATACGAGCCACAGCAGGGACAAAGAGCCCTCTATTGGCCTGCCAGTCAAGTCACCCCAGCAGCCAAACATCAGAGAACAGTTGCTTTTTCGAAATGAAAACCTCACTATTCAGGTTTAATTGCGGTGTCAGCTCTTTGTGATAATTTTAAGGGGGTTTTGGGTTGCAGTTTGGACACTTGGTCTCTAAAAAAGTTTGCTGTCATTGCACTAGACCATACGCCCAAGGATAGCTTGAGTTTTTCTGGTACTGGAGATTGAACCCGTGACTACCAGGCAAACACTACCACTGAGCTACACTGCCACTATTGGAATGCATGGAATTATCTAGCAAAGAAGGTAAAGAAGGATCAGCCAGAGAGGGCAGAAGATAACCAGGAAAGGGTATTTGGGCACCAAGGTGTGTGAAATGGTGCTGATGGACCAAGCAGGATTAAAGAGGAACAAAATCTACCAAGGTGGGGAATCTGGGAGGCTGCGCATGAGTTGTTTTCACAGAGTGAGAACACACCCAATGGAGGTGGGTAGACAGCTGCAGCTCTTCTAGGAACCTGGCGGTGAAGGAAGCCAGTGAGATACACAGAGGAAACCGGAGCGGCAGACGGGGAAGACATTACTCCCATTCCCACCCCTAGTAGTTTTCCACCTTCAAAAATAAAACCTGGCCTCTGCTATCACTAGTCCAGAGATCTTTGAAAGGAAATGTATCTGAATGATAATAGTGAAGACATAGATCACTCAGCGATTTTCACCTTTTTGCTCTGTGTGCAGGCTTTCCTGAAATGAATATCTTGCTTCGTTTTTGTTTGCAGAGAGAAGCATACACAGCACGTGAAGCTCCATATTTGGAGTCTGGGGTCTGGAGGGGTCCACTGGTAGGCAGCACAAGTGTGCCTGACTCACTGAGCCAACAACCCTCTGATAGACCCCCACCCCTGGAGGAGTACTGCCTGGTTCCCACCCGCTTATCATGGTGACAAAACCCTAAGCAAACAGCGCCCTGAGCACACACGAGATTACCCACCCATTCTGAAGCACAAAGAACAAGAGAGCAGTTAGCTCTGGAACTCTGAAGCAGTAAGGAACAAGGGCCCTTTTAAAAAATTTTATCGCGGTAAGAACAGTTCAAATCTGCTCTTTTAAAATGTTGCTCTTTAAAAGAAAACAAATGTTGCTCTTTAAACTGGGTGTGACGGCGCACACCTATAATCCCAGCACCTGTAATTCCAGCACTCGGGAGACTTCGGCAGGAGGATTGTTGTGAGTTTGAGGCCAGCCTGAGCTACAAAGTGACCTCAAGGCCAGCCTGAACTGCATAGCGAGACCCTGTCTCAAAAAGACCAAAAATAATTAAATAAATAAAATAAAATGTTGCTCTTTTTAACTCACCTGCAAGGAGCTGGTTGGTCCACATGAACAAAAAGAGATGAAGACTGGGTTTACATTTCAAATGTTATCATAAGAATCACAGGAAATAATCTAACAGAGCTATTAGGGAAACATCGTAAGATAGGGAAATAACAGAAAAAGAATCCTAAGACTTGAATTCCAGTCACAGTTCAGCCTCTTACTAGCTGTGTGGCTGTATACACCCAAGAGTGAGGGGGGCGTTTTTTGTCTACGAGAAGATAACCAAGAACTTCACTTAAAGATATAATGCTCAAGCAATACATAAATTAATGCTTATGTCTCTGCAGCTCTTTAATTATTGGGAAAATGCCTCCATGTCTTCTCTCTGGATTTAGCAAACTCACTCAAAGGAGGTGACAGGGCAAAGCCACTCTTACCCATTGCCTATTCAATATATCTTATATGTGTCATTTAGGAGGGGGGCCAGTTGGAGGAAAGAAGAGATTCTGGGCAGGCAGACTGCAGCAAAAACTGAGCTTCACCCAGGGAAGCATTTCCAGGAGGGACCCAAGCTGTGGTTGTGTAATATCCCAAATCCAAGGGAAGGCATGGGGCTGGTGGGGAACCCAGACAGGAAATGTCTTCAGGAGTTCCAGAGGTAGGCTGCCAGTCACCTGGTGACTACAGTCAGACGGGCAGTGAGGTACTGCAGCCAGCAGCTCTGAGGAGAGAAGAGAGCAGTGAAGCCCACCCAGAGGTGAAGGCTAAGGTGGGAAGCTCCTAAGCTTAACATGGCTTCTCTTACTCCCCACCCAGCTGGATAAGTATGAGCACCAAAGCTCTCTGCCATGTGCAGGAACTGGAATGCCTTCTAGTTAGGTTGCATTAGGCCATGAAACGAAAAGTAGGGTCCTACTGAGGCTGGCACAAGCAGCTGCTCTCTGTCCTTATTTATTCATTCTTTTTTGTGGTTTTGTTTTGGTTTTTTGAGGCAGATTCTCTCTACATCCTCTAGACTGCCCTTGAACTCAGTATGTAGCCTTAAACTTGCAGTGATTCTCCTGCCTCAGTGCTGGGGTTATAGGTGGTTGCCACCACGCCTATTTATTTTATGGTACTGAGGACTGAACTCAGGACCTTTGCACTGAGCTATATCCCCAGCCTTCTTTAGTTTTGGGTTTCTTGGGGGGGGGTATGGTTTTTTTTTTTTTTCCGGGACCGGGGATCGAACTCAGGGCCCTAGTGCTCAGCGGCAAGCACTTAGCCCACTGAGCTGTACCTCCAGCCCGGTATGGTTTTTTTGAAACAAGATCTTGCTAAATTGCTCAGACAGGGCTCAAACTTGTGATCCTCATGCCTCAGCCTCCTAGATGGCTGGGATTACAATACTGAGACACCACAGCCAGCTTGTATTACATACTTGATCCTTTCTGTCTCTGTCCTTGCTGTGGGATTCATGAGTGCTGTGCAGTCACAGCTTCTGAAGATCCCACCTGATCCCTCTCCCTAGGTTACAGACTCTGGTTTACCCTGCTTACCTGGCCTCTGACTTCTGACTGCCCGGATTCTAGGCCCTGCTTTCTTGGTCTTAGCTTTCCTCCTGCCTGATCTACTTCTCTCTGGGACCTGATCATGGCCATACACCATGAAGCCCTGAGTGTACTTTGACCAGGAAGCCCCAGGAAAGCATTAACTTTATGTGTGTGCACGTGTGTGTGTGTGTGTGTGTGTGTGTGTGTGTGTGGTAGTGGGGCTTGCATCTAAGGCTTTTAGACTGAGCTACATCTCCAGCTCTTTTTATTTTGAGAGAGTCTCACTAAGTTGCCAAGTAGCCCAGGCTGGGCTCAACCTAGCAATCCTCCTGCCTCAGGCTCCCAAGAGTGCACCACCGCACATTGCCACACCTGGCTAACATTCTTCCAGGCTGTCCCACCGGAGATGCAAGAGCCCCACAGCCCAGAACTCCTGGGCTGGTTTATCTCATCAGACTGATGATGGCTCAGTCTGTTTTGTGCTCTGTAACAAAATACCTGATGGTGGGGAGTTTATAACGAAACAGTTTATTTTGGCTCTTGGTTTTGGAGGTGGCCACATCTGGCAAGGGCCTCATGCCACAACACACTGGGAGCTTGTGAAAAGCTGCAAGGGGCATGAGGAAGAGAGACTGAAGGGAGATGTCAGGATTTATAACAATAAACTCTCTCATAGCACCCAAGCCAGAGCCGAGAGATCTGACCCATCCTCTCTTGAAGAGCATCAATTCCTTCTGAGCGTGGACCTCTTGATAGTGCCGCACTGGGGACCACATAAGTCTCTGAGGGCACATCATACCCAAACCGTAGCACATTGGATTTGCACATCTCTTCCATGCTTTACTACAGATCTGCTTCCTAAAGAAGAGACTGGGCAAATTTTTCCCTGTGATCCAAAGCACCTCCGCTAGGAGAGTCTCCAGAGCATTTGTCTGGCCACACTCCTCGGCTGAAAGGGGAGCACAGGACCTGCACAGTGTGGTTGGTGATGCGGATCTGCTCACACAGAGGCTTTGGCTCATGGAGGTGTGAACCTGGGATGACACCAACAAGACAGCTTGCAACCCTGGCCCATGTGGGTAAATAAACTTAGTCATCCAACCACACATCCGTAAGTGCATATCTGAGCCCTGATAATTTGCAAAGGTTTCAAATCTCACTTAATCATAAAATAAGCAATCTTTGCTGGACTCGGTGTCCAACAGCTCATAGATTAAGTGTGGGCGCTTTGTCCCCTCCACTAACAGAATCCAGGAAACTTCAGCGACGATCAGGTCATCCTACTTAAGTAGCTGCCCAGAGACATCCTTCTGCTGAGAACTTCCTCTGCCCAAAGAAAGGCCCTGCCCCAGTACAGAGGTCAGGAACACCATCTGTTGATTGTGCTGGGACGGACTCAGGCTGAGGGTGGAAGGGGGTGAAGCAAGCTCCACAGACCCACAGGGCAGATTCGGCAGCCACTCCTTACATTCGGGAAATACAACTTGTACACTACGAACACATCCTCCCACTCAGGACGTCACTGTATGTCTCTCTGCCTCATGCATGCACGGAGTCCCTTGTCGGCAAAGGAATTGCCCCAAACCTTGCTGTTCATCCTCTCAGTTAAGAAGAAATAAAACCCGCATCATTACCAGTTCTCATGTCCTTGTGATTTCCACCCAGCTCCCAAGACTTTTTACCAAGGGTCTCCAGGATTATTAATCTCATATTTCCGGGCCAAGAGTAGCAGATGGTCTCCTGTGTGCCTCTAAGAGCTGCCCCCAAATCAGCTGGACTTGGGAGCTGGCTGAACAACCTGCCTGAGGCCCCAGGGCACAGATTCTAATCCACTCTCAGGTGTTGGTAGGTAGGAGGGAGGATGCTCCCATCACCAGTACTTTAGGACAGCTCCCAAAACCTGTTGTTACCACCTGTCACTTCCAGGAAAGACAACTGTTTTTCCATGTCAAAATTTGGGAACGCAGATCAATGTATGGGTCTCTCTACAGCTTAATTAAAGACAGTCAAGAGTGAAAGAATATAGGCTGATTACAATTTTCTGAAGCAACTAGTAAGTTATTTTAAGAAACTATGAAACAAATGCATGACTACAGGAAGCTTTTTCTGACAGTATTGCGGATGGATTTTTTTTTTAATCTGGAGGGCTAAGTTTAAGCTCTCTTTCTCTTTCCAGCTGGGTAACCTGAGAAGGAGAAAGTTAGTGGACCTCTTAGTCCCAGATCTCTCAGCTGTAATGCCAAGGTAACATCTGCCTTGTAGGGCTGTTGTAAGAACTGAATGGCCTGGCTCCACAGCACATGCTGGAATCCTTGCTACTCAGGAGGCTGAGGCAGGAGAATGGCAAGTTTGAGGTCAGCCTGGGCAATTTAACAAGACCTTGTCTCAGAATCAGACTAAAAGGAGGGAGTGCTACACAGGCACAAGGCTTAGCTTTGATCCTCACCACCTCCAAAAAAAAAAAAGAAAGAAAAGATATATCACTTTGTCAGCTGCAGAGTGATATTTGCATACTATCTATTTTTATGTTTTCTGTATCTCTCTCTCTCAGTAGTAATCTTGCCTCCTACTTCTGAGAGACAGACGGGAATCTTTTATCTTTCCAACACCAAACATGCAACCCTCCAGCATCTGCAAGGGATTAATTTAGGGAAAGATCAAGAATGTAACACAAGCTGGGTGTGGTGGCGCACCACTGTATTCCCAGCACTCTAGGAGGCTGGGGCACGAAGATCAAAAGTTCGAGCCCAGCCTGGGTAAGTTAGCAAGATCTTCTCTCAAAAAAATTTTTTAAAACTTTAATAAATAAAATAAAAAGGGGAAGGGCGCTGGGGATGTAGCTTAGTGCAAAGATCCCGGGTTCAATCCACAGTACCACACTTTAATCAGGCATGGTGGTGCCTGCCTATAATCCCAGCACTCAGGAGGCTGATGCAGGAGGATGGCCACAAGCCCAACCCCTCTCCCTGCACTCCTCCCGCTCTCCATGGCTGCCTTAGGAATAGCTCTTCCTCTCTTTCTTAGACTGTGAGCTTCCCCTTCTCAGTTGATCTTTTCCTAGGCCTGTAACTGTGGTTTAATGTCTCCTACTAAAACAAAGAAATAGGTTAAGAAAGCTGCTGTGCTTGTTGAAGTGAGGTGGACATGGAGAAGCCCTGCCTCCTAACTAAGCATTAGCACCTTCTCTCAGTTCTGCAGACAAGAGGAAAGGAGATGATGCCAGCTCCCACAGGAAATGCTGGGGGTCTGACTCTGGTGCCTTTGTGAGTGTTAGCAGGATTAGGCCCCTGAAGAATGGGTGCCTTTGGGGGCCAGGGATAGAGTTCAGTGGTGTGGCACCTGTCTGGCAAACAAGAGGTCCTGAGTATATATTTAGAGCTGAGGAGTTCTTTTGCAGCACTGGGGATCGAACTCAGGACCTTGCACTTGCCAGGCAGGTGCTTATTCCACTGAGCTGTATCTCTAGCCCAAGGAATTCTTAACTTGAAGGTATCATAGGCCACTTTGACAATCTGGTTTCCCTCTCAGAATAATACTAAATGTGTAAAATAAAATACATATGATTACAAAGAAAAACAATTCTCTTAAAAGTTAACTATAAAATTGTGATGCAGTAGTATGTCCACTTCTTTATAAAAGCATTAGATAAAGAATTTAAAGGCCAGGCGTGTGATCCACATCTATCATCTCAGCATTCATGAGGCTGAAGCAGGAGGATTGCTGTGAGTTGAAGCCCAGCCTGGGCTACAGTATCAAGTTCAAGGCCAGCCTGACCTACAGAGTACCACCCCATCACAGAAGAACAACAAAAAACAAGAAATAAAGAAATGTAAAGGCACTTTTGATACTTACCATAATTGTAAATCAGTCATGAACACAAATGGCATTGTAAAAAATCTGCAATTGTCTTGTAGTATAAGCATCTGTGGTTTTTATTGGTGATAAAAACACAATGTCATACCTCTAATACTACTGTGGTTTGCTGGTAGCGCATGCCTGTAATTCCAGCACTTGGGAGGCTGAGGCAGGAGGATCACTGCAAGTTCAAGAACAGCCTGGGCTACAAAGTGAGTTCAAGACCAGCCTGAAGTGAGACCCTGTCTCAAAAAGACAAAAATAAAATAAAATAAAATAAATGGGGACTTCAGTTACAAGTGTGTGAATATAAAAATACAGTGTCTCCCATCCAAGGTTCTTCATGCAGATCCTTGGACAAGAATCCATGTGAGGAACACTGCTGCCACTGAACTTGATTAGTTTCTGCTGTCCAAGAGCTACCCACAGGGAGCCAGGAGCAGGGCACCAGCAACAACAGAGGGTGAAAGGCATGATTTCACCTTGGTCGTGGGTCCCTAGGGGGACCAGTTAGGAAGTACCAGTGCCACCCTGAGGCATTCTGTGCAGGTCCTATGTTTTTAGATTTTGGAATTGAACTGGTTACTATGATTTCAATGAGGGTCAAACTGTAGCCTAGGAGTGGAATTGGAGCTTTGTAAAGCATAAAGTTTCCTTATGAAATTGCATAAATTAATTGGGATGCAAAGACTGATCAAAGGTAGGAGGAATGTATGTGTGCGTTTGGAACAAAAATTGATCTAGTATATTTCTCATAGCCTACTTTTTTTATAACATCACAATATAGCATGAAGAATTTTTAGTGTCAATAGTTACAAAATTTTAATTATGAATTTTTATAGTACTGGGGATGGAGAACAGGGCCACGGCCTTTTTTCTATGTTATTATTGACAGTCTGTCTAAATTGCCCAGGCTGGCCTCAGAGTCGCAATCCTCCTGCTTCAGCACCCCCAAGTGGCTAGGATTATAAGCACATGCCCCCACATTCTGAGGAGTTATAAAATTTGATTACTGGCCGTATACTATTCTATTATAGACATACACCATCATTTATTAAATTATTTCTCCGATCCGAGGCAATCCGTGCTCTGATGAGTGTTGTAGGTTAAATCTTTGTCCACCTTCTACTTTTATTTCCTGAGAATATTTCTATATATGGAATGTTTGTACCACAATTTAGCAACAACCACAAGAACAATGCATATGTTAAGGACTTCTTTGATTAGTACTGTCAAACTGTCCTCCAGAAATATTGTCCCGGTTCCCACCAGAACTCTAGCCCTGGCTTGAAGGTGGTAAGAGACAGAGAATATCCCTAAATAGTGAGAAGTAACCAGATCCTGCAGGAGGGAACAGGACTGAGCCCGTGATATCCTACTTTTCTACCATCCAGCCAGACTGGACTAGGATAGGGTCTCCAAGACCCGGGGTCCCTCGTGTTAACTTGATGTAAACCATTTGGGTGCACCGAGCTTATAATATAGCTGTGCTGAAAGGAAGGGGCCGGTGTCCATATTTGGACCGTGCTATGGAATATGTAGTAACATAAATATATATGCCTCGGGGGTACCACATGGCAAAGCAGTTTATGTGGGAAGGCATAAGCAGCAACAGCCCCTTGACCTATGACCTCCAGACCTAGCCACTCCTGCGTCAGTGTTTTCTTTGTTCAAATGATAAAGTTCTGCAGGAGTTGCTGTAGTAATGGAAAATGTTCCTCCTCTTTACTTATTTTTATTTATATTTATTTATTTACTTATTTATTTAGTTTTTTTGAGACAGGGTCTTGCTGTGCAGTTCAGGCTGGCCTTGAGCTCACTTTGTAGCCCAGGCTGGCCTTGAATTTGCGGTAATCCTACTGCCTCAGCTTCCCGAGTGCTGGGATTATAGGGGTGCACCATGGCACCCTGCTTTCTTTCTTTTTTTTTAATTTTGAAACAGGATCTCCCTATGCAGTTCAGGCTGGCCTTGAGTTCACTTTGTAGCCCAGGCTGGTCTCAAACTTGCAACAATCCTCCTGCCTCAGCCTCTGGAGTGCTGGGATTATAGGCATGTGCCACCGCCACCATGCCCTGCACCCTGCTTTCTTTTAACCATCTCTGTTTTCTTTCCTTTGTAGCTAGACAATACATTCCAGGAGCATAGAAACCATTTGGTATTTCTTTTGGATACTCAACATCAGTAAATATGGGGAAAAGAAACAAGCTTTCCAATTCTCTGTACTGTTTCAAACTGTACTAGATTGTTACAATCTAAGCAGGCCAATAGGATAGTTCTCTGTCCTCCCTCATGGTTTATAGATGGAAATTGGCTTTATTTTTTTTGTGCAAATAGACTAAAGATCTGTTCTTTCTCTATAATCCTACCTCTTAAGTCTGTAATTGGATTGTTAGTATCTGCTATGGTTTGCAAGTTTCCCCCAAAATCCATGTGTCAGAAACAATACCCACATTCATAAGTCAGTGGTACTTGGGGATGGGATATTTGAGGGTGGGTAGTTAGGGTTAGATCATAAGAGGGATGCCCTGTTATGGTGTTAGTAACATTGTACAAGGAAGAGCCTAGAACTACAAGCCTGCTCTGCCTCACCATATGGTGCCCTTCCAGTTACGGGGCAGGAAGTGGCAACACCCGCACCAAACTCTGAGCAGTTGCGGGCTGCTGCTCTTGAGTCCCCAGGCCTTAGACTGTGAGCCAAACAAACTTCTACTTTATAAATTCCCTAGTCGTATATATTTTGTTGCAGGGTCAAGCAATGAAAAAAAAAATATCTTCTTCCTTTACTGGGATTCTGTAGGCTGTGGTTCCCAGTTCATAATCCTAACGCTACCAAGTTCTATCCAAAAGACTTGCCCTCTCCCTTGTAAATTTATACCCGGGGCCCCGACCCACTGACTTCTCCCTCTACAACCCCAGGAGGGGCATAAAATCTACAAGGGAGCAAACAGACCAGGGATTAGCTTTTGGGGTGTGTGTGTGTGTGTGTGTGTGTGTGTGTGTTCAGTAAAAGTTTTTGCTATGTTATTCACAGTGGCCTTGAACTCACTACATGATCCAGACCGACTTCCAATTCGCAGTGATTCTCCTGCCTCAGGTTCCCAAGGGCGGAGATTACAGGCCCTACCACCTAGCTGTCCCTTTTCTTCCTGCACTCTGGGCTTTCTGAGTAGAGCCGAGAGAAAAGGTCCTCCTGGCCTCTTCTCAAAGGGTCATTTCTTTCTGCTGTGGCAATCGTGTCCCTTAACCTTGCAATGCACATCCCACTCACCCACCCAGAGTGCCCGTGGTGTCTCCCTGACCCTCTTCCCATTAGGCCAAGGCCGGTCTTTCTGACCCTCTACTACCCTATGACATCGGTGCTGTCGTTTGTCTAATGAAATCAAGGATCAGAAAAGTTAAATCGGATTTAAAACTCTGCCTGCTAGCCGGCTCCGGACCGACACTTCATTTCACTATGGCTGTGACTGAACAGCCCTCTCACACTGCCCATCCCCGGTGGCTGGAGGTGGACAGATGATCTACACCGTCCGCACTCGCATCCCAGGGAGCTTCGCCACCCAGGCCCCGGCAAAGACTTCGCGATCTATTTGGGTGGGTAAAATAGCGCGCATGAAACGCAGAGCAGCCCGAGCCATGCCCAATCCGATCGCTCCCGCGTGCGTCCCAGATGCAGCCCCAGGAAGAGCACAAGTCTGCGGAACTCGGTTCCCAGGGCCCTTCGGCGGCTCCCTCCCACCCCACGTTCTCCAGGGCACCCCTACCCCGCAGCCCTCCAAGCCCGTCAGCTGCAGCTAAGGGTGGACCGCGGCTCGTGGTCTGGTTCCAGGCACCCACGCCGGCGCGCTCGGTCCCCGCCAGCTAGAGTCCCGGGGCGCGGCGGCGCGCGGGGCGGGGAGGCGCCGGGCGCAGCCAATCCCCGGACCGCCCCCTCCCCGGCCGCCGCGCCGAGCTCAGCAGAGCCCAGCCGGGGCGGGGGCGCCAGGCGGCGGCGGCGGCGGCGGCGGCGGCGGCGGCGGCTGCCGCGGGGAGGGATGGAGAGGGGCGGGGGCAGCGGAGCCGAGCGGAGACAGCCGCGGCGCTGCAGAGCGGCTGGGGCGGCGGCGCGGCTCCCGGTGCTGCCCCCGGCGCGCGCCCCGAGCCGGTGAGGGGCCGGCGGCCGGAGGCCCCGGAGCCATGGGCTGCATCGGCTCGCGGACTGTGGGTGGGTACCGCGGCCGCGCTCGCCGGGGCGGGGCTGGGCCCGGGTCGCCGCGCCCCCTCCCCCACCGCGCCCCGGCCCCCGGAGACCCCCGCGGCGCGCGCCCGGCCTGCGGGCGCCTGCACTTCCCCAGGGTCCGCGCGGCGCCCGCATCCCTCCCGTGGCTCCGTGCCCTCCCGCGGGCGCGGTCTTCTCTCCCCGCGTCTCCCTCCGCCGTGCCCGGCTCTCCGTCCCCATCCACCCATCGCTCCTCCACCTCCAGGCCCGCCCGGCCCCAGCCTCGGGAGCATCCGTCGCGCCGGCTCGGCCCCGTGCCCCCTCCGTGCGCCCTGGGTGTTCGGCCCCCAACCCTTCCCCTCCGGGTTGCCTTTTCCGTCGATCCTGCCTCCCCCGTTCGCTTTGTTCACGTGCGTTTCCCTCGGGGCGGGGGCGGGATGCGCGCGGTGCCTCGGCCCGCAGGGAGCGGGGTTCGGGCAGAGGCGCCGAGCCGGAGAGCGCGGGGCGGAGGAGGCCGCAGCCCGCTGCCCGCAAGGTGGGGTCCAGGCGAGCAGCCCCGGGACGCCCGCACCTGTCCGCGGGGACGGCGGGGCGGGGCCGCTCTTATTTACCTTGGACTGGGGGGAGGGAAGAGAGGCGCCTGGGAATCCGTCCTCTTTCTTCAGCCTCTGCGTGCCTGCCGCCCTTGCTCCCCACCCTATACACCCACTGCACTCTACGTTTTCACCAGTTAATCCAGCCCTCTGCTGAACCCCCCAATTTTTCCCTTCCCAACTCCCAATTTCTCCCGCCCACACGCACCAGTGACCTCAGGCTGAGAATAATTCGTATTATTATTATAAACAAACTCGCTCTCTGGAAGTCTGATTTCTGTGAGACCCGAGTTATTTCCATGGAGACCCCCGTTCCACCTCGTCGCCTCCTCTCTTCTCTTGCCCTCCCCCCTCCCTGCCCCCTAAGCCTCTGACTCAGCTCTGCCTCTTCCTCAAAGGCCACCTCCCCTCCCTCCCCTCTCTCCCACTCTGCCCTCCCCATCTGACTTCCCAGAGACTGTGCTTGGCTGGTCCCGTTACCCCGGCCTGTGTCCACGTGTCCATCTCTCCTCCATGCCCCACGGCGGTGCCTGAGCTGACCTATCTCGTCCTCTTCCAAGACCCCAACTTTGCAGGGCGCCATACCCCTCTCGGTCCCAAGAACCATTCCTCCACCTTGCACCAGCTGTGTTATTGCGTGCAGAATGCCTCCTGTGCCCCAGACTGGGTTTCCTGCACCCCTTCCCAAGAGGAGACCTACACCCTCAGCTTGGTCAGGAAATTTCATGTGCACGGAGGATCTGTGAGGGCAGGTGGTGCAGGCAGCCATGTGATGCTAGAATCTCGCTCCAATCACCTGGGCAGCTCTTCCCCCAGATCTTACCAGGTACCACCCTGTGCTCAGGCCAGGAGGTGCCCTCCTTGGCCCCTCACTTTCCCCGTCGGCCTTCAAGCCCTGTCCACCTCCCATTGTCTTCTGTCTTCTTGGCTTGAATTCGTGTGCTGTTCATTCCTATTTTACAAACTCCTGTTTTCTCCTTCTGCTGTCCTCTGCGGCTTGCCACTCCTCAATGCCCACATCTTCCTGTCAGACCCATTCATGGGCTCTTCAGGAGGCTTTTCTTTGCGAGAAGATTCAGAGAAGCATCCCCCTTGAAAAGTTCTGCCCTTGTGTGTAGAACTAATTGGTGAAAAGCCCAGATTCCACGGAGAAATGCTCGAAGATTTCTCCGGACAGAATGGAGAATTGTTTTCCTATGAAAACCCAACTTCTGATCCCGGTCACGCTCCATGTCAATAACAACAACAACAAATAAGGCCATGAGTGTGCTATTTTGGGTTGAGCTAAAACTGAATGTTTTGGCTCAGCATTAGAATTTCTCTCACCAGAAATTTGGGGAAAGTAAAAACGTAGCAGGGAATGGCCACTCAGAAGAAGGTGTGATTTGGGCCCCATGGGTGGCTTATGGAAAGGCAGGTCCCGGGACATAGGCTCAGCATTCTATGGACAAAGACCAAAGAGGGACCCAGGGGGAAGAAGGTGAGCAACTAACTTTCTGGCCACTTCAGGGAATGAGGTGATCGCAGTGGACTGGAAGGGCCTCAAGGATGTGGATCAAATCAACATGGACAGCACCAGCTCACTGCATGGGAGCAGCCTCCATCGGCCTTCTACGGAGGTGAGTCCTGTGAGCTCTGCTGCCCCAGAGCCAGAGGACCTTGGGGAGACCCCAGCAGCCATCAAGAGCAAAGCCCCCTGCTCTCTAGTGCATGACCTCTGGGTTCTTTCCCCAAATTCCATGGCAACGTCCCAGACCCTCCAGACTAACACTTTTACAGCGCATTCCATCCTGCTTTCCTGAAAATGCATGGCAAACCTTTCCCACTGAGGTCTGGCTTCCCTGAGGCGGCCTGAGGCAGGCTGCCTCACTGCACACTTGTGGAAGCCCCTCCGAGGAAAGTGAGGCCAGTGCTCAAACTACCATTTCCTCTCTTTCCTACAGCAAACACGGACTGATTTCTCCTGGGACGGCATCAATGTGAGCACAGCTGCCCCAGCCCGCCCCAGGCCACTCCAACTCCTCTTTCTTGAATCTCCCAGGCCCTCTATGGAATGGCACTGCCCAGCTCCAGCAGCACTGTAAACCCTCACATGCATCTTCCTTCTCCCAGTTTTCAAGGGTGGTTGGGGCTTCTCCCTCCTTGGGACTCTTAGAGACAGTGGTTTTCCATATCACATGCCCCAATGCATATCCCCCTTCCTGGCAACAAGGGACTCTTCTCCATGCCTAAGGTGCCCTTTACCTTCTTACCTCTACCCCTCCTCTTACATTCCCTATCCCAGCTCTCCATGGAAGACACCACTTCCATCCTTCCGAAGCTTAAGCGAAACTCTAATGCCTATGGCATTGGGGCCCTGGCCAAGTCATCGTTCTCAGGTGAGCCTGCTGGCTTGGGGAGTGCATCCAGACAGGAGTACTTACAGGCTCCTGGGCTCAGGCTTGTTGCTCCTCAGGCTTAACAAGGACGCTCATTCCCACACCCCCGACTTGTCTGCCATTTCTGACAAGCCTCTCCCATCCTCAAGGCTACCCCTCATATATGAGTCATGGGGGGATACTTGCCCCAATGGAGTGGGATCCTGTGAGGATTGAGGGGCTGGTATGAATATTGTGTGATATTTGGTGGGGATGTGGGGAATGTCTGGCCCTTTAGGGATCTCAAGAAGCATGAAGGACCATGTGACAAAGCCGACGGCCATGGGGCAAGGACGAGTGGCCCACATGATTGAGTGGCAGGGCTGGGGGAAGACCCCAACAATTCAGCCACAACACAGTCATGAGGCAGTGCGCAGGGATACAGATGCCTACTCTGACCTCAGCGACGGCGAGAAGGAGGCGCGTTTCCTGGCAGGTACTTGTACCTTGAACCTTCAGGAGGTATATTTTTGGATGGCCAGAGACTGACTCTTCACCCTGCTCCCTTGGGATAGGATTGTCTCCGTGCAAATCTCAACAATAAGATAATAATTTCAATAGCTCAACTTGCAGGTGTTTTGACCTGTTCATTTTGCAAGTGCCCTCATGGATATTTTTTTTCTTATAATCTCAGAAAATAAGGGCAACAAGGATTTGTGGGTCCACATAAGAGAACTTTCTCTTCTGAGTTGCAGGGCTGTCCTGTTGCTACACTCCTTTAGTACAGAAAGTAAATGCAGGGACCTTGGACTCTGAAAGGTTCTGCTTTTACTCATGTTGCTGTAAGTGAAAGAGGCTTTGGGGCATCTCTTCCAAGTCAACATTTGGTGTCACTGTTTCATGTGCTGAGCTCACTCCCTGTGACAGCCAATGAGTGATCAGGGAATTGGCTTGGAGATGGTGGTGTGCAGAAAAGGAAAATGGTACAGGTACAGCGGCAGGTGTCTGGACGACCTGCAAGAGTGACAGAGCCCTTGTGGAAAGTATCAGTGAGATGCTTAGGAAAAGGGACAGATCCGGGAGAGAAGGGAGGAATCTGCGTTGGTGGTGTGGATGGTGGAGAAAATACCAGTGAGTAGGGAAGACAGACGTGGGGGCGGGGCCAGAGCTCAGGGTAGTAGCAGTGTAGGCTTAGCTGACCCATTTCTTTGCCTAGAACAGGAATATCCACCCTTTTCCTTCCAGTCCCTTGGGTTTTCAGCTTTATGTCACTGTGGACCCGCATTCCCTTGGTGCTTCCCAGGAGAGTCCTCTGTTGGTCTTGAAAGCTCCCCCTGCACCCTGCAAATTCCTTTGCTCTTAACCACCAAAGACTCGGTTCATTCCTGAAAACCTCCAACGACAAACTTCTGTCAGTCCCTAACTTTAATGTCTTAGGGTAGCTCAGTGGAAGGCCCTGTAACCCTTTACCCCAGAAATCCTAAATCTGACCTTCTGGCAAGTCCTCCTTGATTTTTTTCCTTGGTTTGGGGCACATACAAAGGCTATACTGTTTGACACGGTAGCCACTGGCCATGTGTGCCCTCAGAAAACATGAAACCTGGCCATTCCAAGTAGAGCCGTGCTGTACCTGTAAGATACAAACTGGATAGGTAGAACAATGCACAGCATCTCAATAATTTTATGTTGTCAGTGTGCTGAAATGATCTTTTATGTGTATTGAGATACATGAATAAAAGGAATTTCACTTGTTCCTTCTTAATTTTTGTAAATGTGGCTGCTAGAAAATTTACAGTGACGCAAGGACCTCCGTGTCTGTGCCTGCTGACCAGCGCTGCCCTGGGGGTCTCCTGTGTCTGCATGAGTCCCCAAGGGATCTCGTGGTTACTTCATTTCTTTGTGCAGGTGTCATGGAACAGTTTGCTATTTCTGAGGCTACTCTTATGGCCTGGTCATCTATGGATGGTGAGGACATGAGTGTCAACTCTGCCCAGGAGCCGCTGGGCTGCAACTACAGTGACAACTACCAGGAGCTGATGGAGAGTCAGGGTGAGTGATGGCTTCAGAACCCAACCCTGGGCCGGAGGAGACTTCACTCCCCGTCTCTGTCTTCCTCGGGCTTTTCTTCGTACCCTGCTGGGGGCCTATGTGTTACTCTCTCTTCTCCGTGCTTTTGTGCTGCCTGTGATGCTCCCATGAATGATTCTCAGGCCTCCTCGTTCTCTCTGCAGATGCCCTAGCCCAAGCCCCCATGGATGGCTGGCCCCACTCCTACGTGTCCCAGGGCATGTACTGTCTGGGGTCGTCAGATGCCTGGGAAGCAAGCGACCAGTCCCTCATTGCCTCTCCGGCCACAGGATCCTATCTTGGCCCTGCATTTGATGACTCACAGCCCAGCCTGCATGACATGGGGCCTCCCCAGCCTGCTTCAGGATACTCTGCTCAGGAGCCTCCAGCTTTGCTGGGAGGAGACACTGACTGGGCACCAGGGGGCAGTGGGGTGGACCTGGCCAGAGGCCCTGCTGAGGACGAGAAGAGGCCACTGGCCCCCGAGGAGGAAGAGGATGCTGGATGCCGGGACCTGGAGTCGCTTTCCCCACGAGAAGATCCTGAGGTGTCCACTGCTCTCAGCCGGAAGGTGTCTGACGTCACATCCTCAGGTGTGCAGTCCTTCGATGAGGAGGAGGGCGAAGCCAACAACTAGCTTCTCTCTCCCCACTCCTACCCGAGGGCATGGCTACAACCCGTACCCTCCCTTGCCCCATAGCACAGCTGAGCTGGGCAGAAGACAGCGGGGAACCTGGGAACTTCCAGTGCTCACCCGCAAAGTGAGGACCAGTGAGGGGTTTTATCCAGGAGTACACTAGAAACCACAGGTCCAGAACTGAGACCCAGGCCGTTGGATGGCTGTGAACCTGGCGTGGCTGTGGGAGAAGAGCTCCAACTGTGGGCTCCTGGGTCTGTGCCCCTCTGCGCTGTGGGGACCTGGTTGCAGAGCGACCATGCTGGAGACTGGATCTCAGTTCTTCATGCCCTGATTTCATCTTCCGGGAGCCTTGGCTGTGCTGTTTGAATGCCTCCTTCTTCCATTTCACTCTTGCTTTTCCTGACTCTGTTTTCTCTGGCTGTGAGGAGCAGACCTCAGGGGCTGTTGGATGTGGCTTGAGGCACACAGAAGCAGCCTGAAGGGCACACCTATGTCCGGGTGGATGGACAGTCTGCCCTCTGCAGGGAATTCGGCTCCTGATCTCAGGAGGTGGACCTGGCAGCTGGGGGCACAAGCACGATTCTTATCTCAAGGTCTTCCCAGAGACAAGAAGGTCACTGATGAGACCAAGACCAAACACGGCCGCTTGCTCTGGGCTCCTGAATGTCTTGTGGCTAAAAGGAGGATCCTAAGGATCAGAAAAAAGACTCATCTGGGGCTGGATGCTCCAGCTCTGGCTCCCCTTCCTGCCTTCTCCCGTCCCCTGCTCCGGGAGCCCAGCCCTGAGGAGAGTGAGGGGACACAGGAGGCAGTGTCCCTGCCAGTGGGGGAGCATGCGGGCTGGGTTTCCCCCTGACCACCCCGAATTCTCTGGAGCTGTTTACACTTTTCTCTTTGCCTTTTCTACAATTTTATAACTTCTTGGGGACTCAGGGTTGAGCAGGGTGGAGGGAGGATTCCGGTGCTCTCATTGCTCTGGCCGGGCTGGGCTGGTGGCTGTGGGCCAGGGTGGGCACTGGCTCCTTCTGCCCCTCCATCAGCTCTTCCCAGGACTCCCGAGATAGCCTCTCAGGTGTCCTATGTCTGTCCCCAGGCCACCTGTGGAGGAAAAAGGGAGAACCAACATGTTCTTCCTTCCCAGACAAGTTTGCCAAGAGGCACAAGCTTGCCCACCCATGCCATTTCCACTCGGGTTTGAAGTGGACCATAGGGTCATGGAGCAGCAAGCAAATCCGCATGTCTGTTAGGGCAGGGGAGCAGGGCTGGAGCAAAGCTAGGGAGCGTCTCACCCCTGCCACTGTGAAGGTGGCCCACACCAGCCCCTGGCGCGGATGGAGTTGGAGTTGAAGGAGCTCCTTGCCCTGTTCCCTCTTTTCTTCTGCTCCTGTTCCTGCTGGACGACCTGAGTCCTGCCACACTCTGTCCTTCTACTTGATCCTCTTGCCACCATGGCACTGTTGTCCTCTCCCAAACCCTGGGTGTACGCTGCCCCCCACTGGCTTTGGAATGAGGGGGTTGAGAGGTGCTTCTGTTCATCTGTGACCCTGCCCCCCATCAAGTTCGCATTCACCTGTGCTCGTGAGGGGCTGCAGGGCAGGCATCTGGGTTCAGGGGATGGGGAGGCTGGCTATCCTGAGATTGGCTTTTATAGGAAATTGGAGAAAGCATGGCGAGCCGAGGTAGGTGAACAGTCCCTGACTTCGTCCGTGCTGCCTGAACGGGAGAAGAAACCTCTGGGTTTGTCCATGTGGTGTTAACACACAGGACCTTTCTTCCAGGAGATCTGGGCAGGGCCAGTGTACCCATCGGCCACTATCCCTGGCCCTAGACTCCTGCCGCTGGGGTTTCCGCATGCTCACTCTGCCTTTCTGTCCCTGACCCTCTTTCTTCGCCTTGCCCTGCCCACCCCGTCAGTGCTTCCCCTCCTTTTTGTGTCCTCCTCCCAGTGCCCCCAGTTCCCCCGCATCCCAGTGGACTGCATCCAGGGAGGAGGCTCATTCATTAGAGTTGCTTTGTGCTCAGGGCCCTGAGGGCTTGGGAAAGGTGGACTAAAGGAGCTTTCTTTCCTCCTTCCCTTTCCCAAGAAAGCCAAATGGTCTCTGATGAGAGATGGCTGAAGATCAGTAGGCACCCGGTGGGGGTTCACACAGGGGCAGGGACTGGGTGTCCCCAAGCTGCTGGCACATGTCTGCAGGTGGGGGCAAGAGGGGTCTGCCTGTGGCCAGGAGCCCTGCCCTGTGCTGGAGAGAACTGAGGTGCTGGTGGGCTGCTGTGGATGCCAGTGGAGGGACTTCCTCTGGTTCTGGGGCAGGATGCATGGGGACTGCTTTTAGCCTATTTTAGGGGGGTGGGTGGGGCATGTGCAGGAAGACGCTATTGGGCGGTGGGGAAGGGTAGCTTCTCGTTTGGGGTTAAAGGCTGTGCAGCACGTTTTACAGCACTCTGAGGCAGGGCTGTTTTATATTCTTGTGAATGAAACTGCTCTTGCTAAATGATTTTTTTTGGGGGGTGCACTTTCATTTTGAATTGACTTTATTAAATGAAAATCCAAACATTCTATTCCTCCCCTTCCACTGACCCTCTACTATTCCCACCTTCCTTATCCTGTCTTGAGGAAGGGATCCTGGGAAGTTTATTATTATCTTTGCCCCCACCTGTATAACCCACATTCCATCTTCCAGGTCTGAGAAATGTCCATTTTTTATGGCCAGTCTTAGCATGTTTTCTTAATGTGATATTCCCACCCCAGGCCCAAGAGAGATTCTATGACATATATTACAGAGAGAATTGTATATAAATATATATAAATACTATAGATTATATACACTTGGGCACGGGCTTGATGCCTACTGCCAAACCCCTTACCCAGGCCTTGGCATCTCTCTCAGCCTGGGGAGGTGGAAGGGATGCAGTGCTGGGGAGGACCAGAGGCTGTATTCAGTGACACTAAACAGAATGTGGTGGCATCCTATGACTGAGTGTCTTATTTGGGGAATGGAGGAGCTGGGTATGGGAGGGACAGGAGGATGCTGGAAAGGGCAGGAAGTAAATAAGGCATGTAGGGAGGGCAGGAGAAAATTGGGTAGGGATCCAGCACTTCCGGGTGCTCAGAAGTATCGGCATCCCTTTGCAGGGAGGCAAGCCAATGCCACGCATCGCAGCCTGCTGCCCATTGGAGAGGGTAAGGGTGGAACTCTCCCGAGGATGGGAAGCAGGAAAAATGCCTGTGATCTTGAGGGTGCCCCTGCAAGAGTCTCCACCTAGGAGGAACCAGAGGATCTCATCTAAGGGGACGGGAGCTCCAGCACACAGCGACCCTTGGAAGGACAGATCAATCGCAGCGGCAGGAGAGGGGAGATGCATTTCTAGGAAGTAACCTGGAATCGGACAGCAATGTGAAAGAGGAGGCCTTTCTGCCAGGGGGAGTCAGATGATACGTGGGACTGTGGTTGTTTGGCAGTGAGACACTTGCCTCTTCCAATGGAGGCTGTGGCAACCTTTTCTTCACCAGGCAGCTGCCCTGGTAGTCTTTGTATCCACAGCTCATGGCTTGCAGCAGGGCACGGAGGAGAGGGATGTGGTTGGCCTTAAATAGCCCTGGGTAGTGGCAGCCAGGATAGGACCTGAGGGCAGACTGTGTGGGCTGCTTTGAGGTGAGGGCTCCCAAAGGAGCAGGTGTGAATGGATTGGAGGCATATTCAGGGGTGACCAGTCCACAAGGCCTGGAGATGGTCCCATCTCCCCCTCCACTGTCATTCGAGCTTGTCACTCTGGGCCTTTCCCACCTGCTGCCTTTAGGAACGGAAGGACAGGAAACACTGGCACAAGAGCACTGGGTGGTTGTGGAGCATGAGGGGAGGTGAGCCTCGACCCTGAAGGCAAAAAAACCCTGGACACACCACGCACTATCAGGACCCCTTTGAGGTTAGAACCACCTTCCTGCCTGGGGATTGGGAAGCTGTCTAAATAACTGAAACTCCTCCCTAAGTTCTGACTCCTCCTTTAAGTTTGTTCTTACAACATTTAAAAATTCCCAGGAGGTGCAGCCACCCCAACTGCAGGCCCCCAGTCCCATACAAGTCCATCCTCTGTGGTGGACCTCTGCACGGTGTTCCTTAGGAGCACGGTCCCGGGTGTGTCAAAGGATCAGTTCATCCTCGTCCTCCTCTTCATCTGTGGATCGCAGACTGGGGCCTTGCAAGATGTCAGCCAGCTCCTCTTCTAGCCCTGGGCTCTCCGCTAACTCCAGCTCCTCCAGCTCTCCCGATGCCTTGGCAGGGGCCAGGGGCTGAGGGGGACCTGGGGATGGGGGTGGCACTGGCGTCTCTGGGGAAGCAGGGGTCAGGTCTCCTGCTCCAGGGGGGCCTGCAGCATCCTCAGATAGGCTCCAGCCCTCTGCAGGAGGGGGTGGGCCCCCTGGGCTCTTCCGAGAGGTAGTTGCGTTCCGGAAGCTGGCCAGGGGTGGGCGGAGCTGCACACCAGATTTGGTGTGACCCTCGATGGCTTTCTGGAGCTGGGGAGGAGTAGGGGGAGGAGAGAGATACAAAGTGGGAAAGAGAAAAAAACATGAGGGCAGTGGGAGAAAAAAATGGGCCAGTAAGACGAAAAGAGGGATAGCAAAGAGATGGATGAGAAGGGGAGGCTTGGGGAAAGACAACAGAGAACAGAGGAAGAGACAGAAAGAAGAGACAAGGCTGTGACGGAAACTTCCGCCCGCATGGCAATGACTCAGGTGCCTCGTGGACCCTTCCCTTCTAATGACCTCCGCTGCCCCCCAGGCCCCGAACAGTGCAGTCCTATGATTCGCCTTGAAGCCCCTCCTAAACCTGTGCCACGCAGTATGGACAATTGTGTCCCCTCCAGGACTGTGGCCATAACTGGCATAGTAGTCTCCACCTTCCGCTGCCTGGTCCCCCTCCTCCCCGATCTCTAGTAAGAAACATGATGGGGAGCCTATCCCGTCCCACGCCCCCTTTTGTCCTATGCCCATCCCTCCTCCCCTGTGCAGTGGGCTCTGTCCTTGTTACCTCTTCCAGTGCCAGGACGCCCCTGAGCTTCCCCATGCTGGTCACATAAGCAAGATGGAGGCCGAGGAGCGAGAAGAGAGTGTGCGTCTGATGGGGAGAGCACAGGTGAGCACATGCCCCGTGCCTCCCCTGCCCTCCCGGTAGCCCTCAGCCCCAGCCAGGCTCGCCTTGTGCAGGGTGGTCTGCTCCACCAGCTGGAAGGGCGATGGGTCGATACAGCAGCAGTCAAAGCAGACAGACTGGCTCAGCTGCTCCTGCTCCCAGGCCTCGATCTGTGGGGTGAGTGGGAAAGTCTCATATCACAGAGGCCCTATAACCTCAGATGTCTGGCTTTAACCCAATGTGCCCCGGAAGTCTACACAGACTGTCACAGATCCTCCTGACCAGAGCGCTCCCCTTCTTCCCAGGGGTGGCGCCTCCCCTATCCTACCTCAGCAGGCCCCAAATCCATCTTCATCCTTAGGCACCCAGAACACGGCTGGGTGTGTTCCCTAGGCCTTCCACCCTTGGGCTCCTAAACATTTATTTCCATCTTATCCTTCCCGCCTTATTTTCCTCTATTCCCGTAGAACCCACTTCTCCAGTCAAACTAGATCACTTTCTGCTCTTTTCCTTCATCGTTGTTGTTCTTTCTACCTGGACTTCCTGTACCTGTTCAATTCCCCCATTCTCCTCATGCCCCCAGTGACCTCCTGAGAGTGCTGTGCATTAGGAAGTAACTAGCACTGCCACCTCTTAGGAAATAGATCTTGGAGAACTGATTTGAGCAGTTCTGATTTGAGTTGCTGATTTGAGCAGACTTACTGGATCACATGGGCTTAGCTGACTTCAGCAAAGGCATTTGGGCTTTGTTTTTGTCTCTGGGTCTAGGAAGGAAGCATTAAGGCACATAGGCCAGCTGTTCTCTTGACTTTAGATATGCAAATGGAAGTCCCCATGGTTCCAAAGAAACTCTTTTGCCTCTGGTTTTCATAACTGAAGCTAAGATAGTTTAAAATTGTTCTTTGGTTTTTACCTTCTGAGTGATGTAGCACTTTGAGTATGTACTTTTATTCTTTATCCAGTTGTGCAACTTTAAGATTCAGAGAATATGAACAAAGTGTGTCCCCTCATTCTAGAGTTAAGTATGTGGTCCACAGAAGGCTCCTTCGATCCGTCCTTTCCAGATATTTCTGAACTCCATCACAGCTCCTCTAAATTCATCCTGCCAACTAAAAGTTCATATAGGGATTTGCCAGGCCTTGGCACAGTACAGATGATGCCTTGGCAGGTACATTACACAGAGACACTGTGTGTATGGTTGGTCCATTCTACAACCATTTCTGACCTCTCAGTTTCCATTTTTGGTTGTTCCTGAGGAGCAACAGGAGCAGCAGCATTCTCAATGAACATTTATCAAGCACTCCTCCGTGCAGAGCATTACTCTAACTACAGGCCTTAGCTGCTGGAACCTTTCCAACAACTCTGTATTCATCTTCACTTTACAGATGCGGAAGCAGAGGCACAGCATATGACAGAGTCTGCCCAGGACTCCACAGGCCATCATCAGTGGAATTGGGTACCGGGTCCTGTGGGCTAACCATATTCTGGGTTCACCCCCGGCTTGTCTAAGGGGAAGGAGATACTGCTGTTGGATACTGCTCAGCACCAACTAGAAACCAGAGTTCTTTTTTTTTTTTTTGCGGTACTGGGTATCGAACTCAGGACCCTGAGCTTGCTAGGCAAGCGCTTATTCCACTGAGCTATATCCCCAGCCCAGAAACCAGAGTTCTAACTGTGGACATTCTGAACAGAATATACAGAATTAAACAAACCACAGCAAGGACTTTGGGGAGACTCAGTATTGACTTCTTCCCATGCTACTGCCCATACTGTTTCTGTCAGTACCAACATCGCATTTGACATCAAGTTGTCATCTGATCTGATCTGAGGACTGTGCTCAAAATATCCTGAATTTTGACTCCTATTAGATCGTATCCCTTCAAAATAGCTCCATGGGTCACATGGGAGTTGGTAGTGCCTTAAAGTTTTCCTTATATAGAAATACACAATTTATCTTCTTTTTATACCTGGCTGCACTTTGTGTTGTGATTGAAATGTTTCATCAACTGCACAAAGAACTAAGGAACATGTGGTGAGGAGCTTAAACTAACTGGGTTTCGCTCTTTTGGGGGCATTTTAAATAAAATAGATATTAACAGCTAAACAAAGCACTCCTTTACTGCAGTATGGTTCATCTGATTCCTGCTTGTGGCAGAAGAAAAGGCTCTTCCCGCCCTCCCCCTCCCCCCGTGGGACCATCTATCCTGCTCTCCTGTAAGTCATTTATGAAGGAATGGCAAGGGAAAAAGTGTCATTTCTTCCTTCCTCTTCACTCCAGGCCCCTCCTCTGAGCTTGTAGCATTTCAAATCTTCAGCATGTATTTATTCTGGATCCCCAATAAGATGTTTATTTTAAAATAGTATCCACCATGGCCTTTTGTCAGTTGCATACTTTAAAAGCTCTATCTTTGCAGCCAACTTGCATTCCCTTTAGTAGATGCGATAGTTGCTAATGGATTTTCTCTGTTCCCTGGTGACCCCAGGGGGAAATATATTTTCCATATTCTGTTCTGGGATCCGGCTCCCAATCATTGCTCTATGTTCTGTCCACTCTTCACATCCAAGCACATTCAGGATTGGATTTTTCTTTTGTGGGCTTGATAATGGCTTCTACTGAGAAAAAGACACCTGTCTCCATGAGACAACACTGTCATTATTTGCCTCCCAAGTGTAGTTCTTCAAAGTCTCAGGACAGACATCTTCCAGGAGTCCACTGTCCCAGAGTCTCATGGGTCCAGCGTAGTCACCTCTGCCAAGGCAGGTTCCCTGTTAGAGTTTTGATGCAATTCTCGCCATTGTTATATTTTAGTGCTGGCCCCTGCTGCCAGTAAATCCCATCCTTCTTCAATAGCCTCTCTCTGGTCTGGATCTTCCATTTCCATGGTCTAGAACACAATGGTCCCATCTACACATGAACTGCCCCCTCTGCAAGGGCTCTGTCCCTCTGAGAACACTGTGCATCCCATCACATGCCTATCACTTTCTCTGTACCAGGCCTTATCCCAACCTTGCAAAATACTTCCCCCTCTACAATTTAATCTCTATAATAAATAACACAGTAGAGAAAATAGGAAAAAATAGCAATACCTTCATGGGATAGAACAATCCATCCCAGGGGCTGTTTCTCTTGCTTACCTCTTCAGGTGACATGTTATCCACTAAATCCACTGAATCCTAGAGAAGAAAGACACAGGACTAAATTGTTTCCCTTTTCTCCCATGCTAGCTACATTCCTATCTCTCTTTGGCCAGGACCACGGGGCCTTCTTCCTGAGCCATCATCCTTGGCAAGATCTCTGCTCTCTGGACTAAAGACTATAATCTCTGCTCTCTGGACTAAAGACTATAATGTCTCACTCCTCAAAGGTGAGCCCCTCCCCCTGACTCTCTTTAAACACATCCCTTCTCACCTGCGTTGTTTTCTTCTTTTGGGGACGAGCTTGGCCCAGCAAGCAGCGCAGCAGGTGCTGGAAGATGGAGGATCTTTGCCCTGCAAGGAGTGGAGGAAGTGGCCAGGAGCTCCCCAGTGTCCCTAACACTTTGTCCTCAAAGAAGTGCACTTCCTGGGTGCCTCAGCCCTGGGGACACCACTCTACTACCTCTGCTCCCATTCCCTGGGATAGTGCTAAGGAGAAATCATTGATGAATGTGCCTCCCCATCACCCCTTAGCCTCACACGTGGGTCGAGATGGTGCAGAGGTAACCCCCAAGATATGAGTAAGGGGCCACACAGGGAGGTTTTCACCTGAAGCTTCTGGGTCTTCGGGTGACTGTTTGTGGCCAGATAGGGGCCCATTGGGCTCTTCAGAGGACGAATGAATACTAGGAAAGGGTGGAAGAGGAGGAGGAGCGGCCGGAGGAGGAGGAGGAGGCAGCTGAAAGAAAGGGCAGAAATTCTTGGTGTCAGGAAAGAAGCTACATGAAGCTTCACTCCCTTATCATTTAGCATCCTGTATAACTCTATTCCTCCCGGGCTCAGTATCTCTAGATGCCTCTGAATTCTCACAGATACGCATCTTGACATTATCTCCTTAAGTGGCTGGCTAGACTCAGAGGTACTGGTCTCTGTAGTACCTGATCCAGAATTGTGTAGTTTTCCCGTACCACCACGTCCCTTCCCTCTTCCTACTTTCCTTGCACCCCTCCCTGGCCGTCCAGCCCATCATCAAGCGCTGTAGATGTCGCCGACGCCCCTGCCGACGCCTTTCTTTCCTCCCTCCACGCTCCAGCTCCTTAGTCCTTCCACGCTCGGTCACCTCGGTCTTGCTGGAGAGGTCCTCGTCTTCATCCTCGTCCACAAACAGGAAGGACTCGGGCCTGCCCCTTGGTGCGCCCGGGATCCCGTCCCTCGCCAGCCGCGCCTTGCCATCGTAGGGCAGCTCGGTCAGCTTGCGCGCCAGGTCCTGAGCTGCCTGCAACCTCCGCTGCGGACACAGGTGGCGCTGCAGGAGGGCCTGAAGCTCTGAGCGCTCCACCGAGCCCAGCAGGATCATGGAATCTGGGGGAAATTCACCAAGCTCAGCCCAAGTCCTGCCCACATCCTGCCACGCCCTGCACCACCTGTCACGGCAGCAGACGCCTAGAGCGCCTCTCTTTTCCAGTGCTTGCCTTCTTCTTCCCAAAACAGCATTTCAAAAATCCTCCAGTGTTAACCTCACTGGCTCTCTTTTATTTCAGCCATTTAGCACTTACAGACACAACAGTCTTTTCTTTTTTTTCTTTTTGAGACAGGGTCTCGCTATGCAATTTAGGCTGTCCTTGAGCTCACTTTGTAGCCTAGCCTGATCTTGAACTCGCAAGGATCCTCCTGCCTCAGCCTCCCGAGTGCTGGGGTTACAGGTATGTGTGCCACCACTCCCAGTTTACAGACCCAACTGTTAGCACACGGATTAATGCTAACATGAACTGATTTGGACGCTGCCCTTATACAGGCATTTGATGACTTTGGTATTAAAATAAGCTGATCAGTGCTGTCCACATAGAATGAAACAAGAAACGCCATCCACATAGGCTGAGACATGAACACACTTTGGAAGACATGTACTAGCAGGGCAAGCTTCCCGCCTTCTACCCGAGAAGGGGGAAAAAAGGTCCACCTTTCACATCTGATGTTCCACCACGCCAAGAACCCGAGTCCTTCTAGGATGTAAACAACATACCTACTTTTCCTGAGACGGTCTGGTATGTGTTTACAGAAATCCTGCCATGATGATTGACATGTTCAGTAAGTTTTATCTCAGAATTGCAGCAGTGCTATTGCCATCCACTTTCCTAAGTCTCGGCCATTACTGTGAAAATCATGTACCTCATCATCAGTGACTTGCTCCAGAGAGCCACTGTAGAAGGCATTTAGATGTCTGAGCTCGGAGGAAATATTTGAGTTAATATAATTTGAAAACTTTGGATGCTCAGATTATCGGATATCAGAACTGGCAATGTTAATGCCTTCAAGTAATACTACGTGGTTTTCATCTATTGCACTAATTTCAACACTAGAGAAGTATTTGCTGACTATCCAGTAAATACTTAGAACAAAACACTCTGGAAATATAGACATCATTGTCTTTACCTTCAAGGAATGCCAATCTTGGAAGAAAACAAGACATACATGTACAAAGCCCAGGAAGAAATCATAAAAAGCAGGCTGAAGTGCCAGAGGTGGACAGGAAGGGTAAAGAGAGAGAGAAATGCAAAATCACCCTTTACTCAGATCATTTACTCCTTCACAGGGAGCAGTTTCCTGTCTCTTTTAAGTTGGGCCTTGAGAACAGGTGTGATTTAGTTAAGTTGTAAAGGGCTATGAGATTTACGGCTCATCCGCATTACTCATGTAGTCTCTGATTGTGAATGCATCTACTCACTAAAATGTACATTCGTAACTCAAAATCAATACCAGAGGCAATTTTGTTGTAATTCACAGACATGTGCAAAGCCACAAGACACTGAGTTGCCAGACGCTCATGTTCCCAACTGGAATGGAATGTAACAGTGCTCAGACCTCTCATTTCAGCTTGAGTACTGTAAAAGAGGGTTCTTTTTGCAGCCTATTTAATATGAGGCTTTCCACATCGCTGTGCTTTGTGTTGGTGCTTTTGTTATTTAGGACAGCCCCAAACATAATGCTGAAGTGCTGCCTGGTGTTCCTGAGCAGAAGGAGGCTGCGATGTACCTCACTGAGAAAATATATGTGGTAGGTAAGCTCCATTCAGGTGTGATTATAGTGCTGCGGCTGTTAAGTCCCATGTTAATACATCAGCAATATCTATGGAGTAAGGTGTGTTAAACAGAAACACACATAAAGGAGCTTATGTACTAATTAGTTGACAAAAATGGTATGACCAGAGGCTCAATCCCTGTAATTCTCCTAGAAGTAACCGTCCAGCAGTATCCAGTAACTCCACATTCATGGTGACTTTATGAACACAGCTGTCTCGAATACCAACAATCAACTATGTTTCTTTGGTTGGATTTTTAACTGTTTTCTTGTGCATGTGATATATCTGCATTTTCCCTTCCCTGGTGAACATTATACCCTTGAGGAGTACAGGATGGGCTTCCCCTAGCAGGTTTGTTGGCCTCTAAAACAGAGCCCACATCAGTGTCCTCTACCTCCTTGTGACTCTTGTTGAGGTCAACAGCTCAAGAATCCATTTCCTTCCTTCCCACTGACCTTTGGAATCAACCAGTGGTAAAGTCTTGACTGTGGTGGCCTGGAGCAGGTTTTGCAGTTCCCCATATGTGCATGAAGCTGAAACAAACTTCACATCACGTACCATGATGTCCTCAACAAAGATCGTAAATTTGCTATGGAGGGAGAAAGCACAGTGATTTAGCTCCACCATATGCCTAGCCTTTGCTGCCCCTTCCATTCCCCCCATGAGGTTGGATGTGCATTGGGTCACTCACAGGATTTATTGTGTACATGAAAACAAGAAACGAATGCAAAACAGTGCTTCCCAACGTTAACCCTGACCTCAGTCTCAGCCTCAGGACCTCCCATCCCCTAGGAAATCTGAGCTAATTTCTGCTAATGCCCCTGACCTGAGCTGGTTCCAACCAAGGTCAGGCAAGTAAGGTAGCTTCTTGACCTGGATGATGCTGTCATAGAGGGAAGGCTGCAGGCTCTGAGCCACCATGTTGGCCAAAATAACAGCCACCATCATGGGTAGGATGTGAGCAATCTGACCCGTTAATTCGAAGCAAATCACAGCTGTGGAGACTGTGTGGGACACGGCACCCGTCAGGGCTGCTGCTCCTAGAATGACACAGGAGTATGTGAAGAGGTTAGGGCTGCATTCCTGGCATGAAGGGTATGTGCAGAAATGGTGGAAATGATGTAGAACAGGAGGCAGGACCTTGGTCAGGGCCAGCACTTTGGTCAAGACTAGGGCCTAGCATGCTGACCTGCTAGTAAATTATGCTTTTGATTCCATTCTGTAACATTCAGTAAATCACAAAATCTTTGCATATGCCCAAATCCTGTTTTATCATATGAAGGTAGCGATGTCTTAAAACCCCACTACGGCATATTACCTTGGGCCTCAAGAGTTGATGCCAACAATTAATGAATAAAAAGAAAACTCAAGAACTGTGCTGTGGAACCGGAACAACGAGACCTGTATTGGATCCTTAGTCTGTGTTTCGTCTGTGTTTCAACTCTGTAAGTAGAGTTTAATCGCTTTGGAATCCCTGCTCTCATCTGTGGAGCACAGGGGTCATGAAATGAATTCTAAAGCCCTTGCAGATCTAACAGCTTATGATTCTATAAGCTCACTGAAGACAGAATTAATCTTGTTTATTTTCCAGTTACTTTCTCATCGACCCAAACATGAGGTAGATATCCTGGGAGGAAAATATTGGAGTATGCATAAGGGAAAATGTAACAAGAAGATGTTATACAAGGAAAATATTCAGAGGAATGAGTCTATTGAATGGTGTCTATAGAATACCTCAGAACACACACTACTGTAGGGTGTGTATACGGGACACGTAGACTAGAAAAGATGTGGGTGGACACCCAAGAGATATGAAGCGGTGGAGCAAAGGTAGATGCTAGCTGCTCATGGCAGGCTTTATGCAGGAACCAGATGGGGAGTAGACACCATCTGAGCTATGTAGCTGGTCTGCTGGTTCTCATCCAGAGGAAGACTGACCAGAGATATTAGGGGATATGGACAAGGATAGGAAACAGGGTGGGGGCATACGAATTTGGGGGACTATCACAGTCACTTTTAGAATAATGCTAGTTCAGGAGTCATGTGAGAATAAAGAATCTAAGGCTCAGAAAGGCAGCTGACTTGCTCTGTGGTCAGTCAGGCCACAAGTGGCAGGGAAAGCCCACAGCTCATGTTTCTCTGCTCTTACACCTGCATTAGTCCCCAACAATGTTGGTGCATGTCAGGTTGAGTGCACCTGAGCAGTCACTGTGCTGTTGGTTCCATGAATCTTAGGAAGGAGAGGAAAACTCTTCCTAGGCATCCAGACACAGTCCAAAGTGTTTTCGCCCTTACCTCCTCATGTAATAATACCTCTGTCATCCGTTTCACACAAGGAAACCAAGGTTCAAAGAAGTTCAATAAGAGATCGTGAGAGTCAGAGCAGTGTGGAAAGTATTCAACAAAAGTGAGTTAAACAGCATTAAACTAAAACCATGTTGTGCACTCTGCACTGAAGAAGTATTGGGAGACTTTGTGGGGATTTGGAATTCTCCAAGTTTGGTTACTGGAGGGCAGGACTGTGTCTCACCAATTACAGCATAGCCCCCGGGGAGAATTTTGTAGATGATGTCATCAAATAAGATACCATCTGGGAATAGCATGGCCATGATTTCTCCCACCAGCCTTCCAAATGCAGCTCCTAGAGGGAAAGTCAAAGAAAAGTCATGTGAGATACAAGTTCCTCATTCTCTGTGTTTTCTTTTCTTTTATTTTTGGTACCAGGAATTGAACTCACAGCCTTGCACTTGGTAGGCAGGTGCTGTGCTACTGAGCTATATCCCTGGCCCCATCTCTGTGGTTTTTTTTTTTTCTTTTCTTTCTTTTTTTTTGGTCTTTTTGAGACAGGGTCTCATTATGCAGTTCAGATTGGCCTTGAGCTCACTTTGTAGTCCAGGCTGGTCTTGAGCTTGTGACGATCCTCTCGCCTCAGCCTCCCGAGTGCTGGGATTATAAGCATGCACTCCCAAGCCCAGCTCTGTATTTGCAAGGTTATCTTGAGTGTTAAAACCAGGTGCAAATTCCCAACATCTCAGGTATCTCCTTGTTCCCTGGTATGCTAGATCACAGCTACCGGTAAGACACCATCAGAACTTACCTAGCACAAACACAGGCATGAAACCTCCACAGGGTATAGGCATAGTGGTGGCCACGATGGACATCCAAAACTAGGGTAGAGAGGAGGATTAGAACACCCCCTTTACTGTGCCCAACATGCAGCGGTACTCTCCCTTCTTGCTGTCCTCCTTCCCAGTTCAGGGGTCATCACAGAAACCCTGGGATAGTTAACCCTTCTGGAAGCCATTCTGCCTGTCTCCCTTTCTTCAGAACCAAAAAACTTGGCCCTCTCAGGCTAAGAGATCATCAAAGACAACAGAATATGAGACTCAAACCCAAATTCCTCCTGCTTTGAGTGACTGTGTTTTCCTTTTGGCACACTCCAGAAAAAGAAATAGAGCCCCAAAAGATCCCTTTTTCACTACCCCAAGGGGACCCCAACCCACTGTACTTAGCCCAGAAAGTTTCCTCCTGAAGAATAGCACAAAACTCTTGAAGCCAGAGGAGTCCTTTCCTTGGTCAGGTAACATTTTTGAAAAAAGGAGTCCCCAGCTCTCAGTGGCAGACACTAAAGTCCTAGTGACTTACTGTGTGGCTAGATTAGCTTTATAAAGCAGCCTATGTGGCAAATGTCACAGGGGGAGCTTGAAGGAGGAGTGTTCTCCCTGTGTCATCTGCTATCACATTAACCTGCCTTAACTGAAGATCAAAAATTAGATGTGGGGCGAAGAGTATAACTCAGTGGTAGAGCACCTGCCTGGCATGTGCTAGGCCCTTGGTTCCATTCCCAGCAGCCTCTCCACACTCAAGTCTGTTCTTGCTATACTGAAAGGGTGAAGCGAGAGCCTGATTAGTCAGCTAATATAACAGAACATATCTCCAAGGCCAACTTCACCAGGCCGTATCTTAACAGAAAGTGAGCTATAGCAAATGTAGGACAAAGGATGCAAAAGAGTTGAGAAACACCATGGAAGAGGAATAGGGTGACAGTGGTTGAACTTTTGAAATATTTGCCAAAGTAGTAAAAGTAAGAGACACAACACATAAATGAAGTGACAGCTTTACATACATATGTACTTCCAAAACAAATAAATCAGTGTTAGAAAAGGATCTCAAACTAATTAGGTACAAGATGGTAATAGTTAGACATTCAAACAAGCTGACAAGATGAAAATATTTGCAATGTTTAAATTGTTCCAGTTGCACTGTAAACTAATGGGAAATAAATTTCTTCATTTTCTAATTGCCTTTAGCCAAGGCTGAACTCAGGAGGTAGCAATGAAGATTTTCAGAAAGCTTCATTGCATAAGTATTTAGTCAAATGAGGCAAACCATACGTCTTCATGTCAGAACATAACTATTTAAAAGAATTAAGGATGCAACATTAAATGTCCCAGATAAGAATATATACTGAAATTCCAAGGGAGGGAAGGCACTGGCATAGTGCCCAGTACATGTAGCTATGATATAAGTAGGAAGGAGAGAATGAAGATGGACCATAGAGTGGTCAAGTAGGATTCACACAGAGTAGAAGTTCCTCAAAGCTAATACATATGAAAATACCCAACAGGAATGCTCATCCCCGGGAATGTGTTTCAAATGAAGGCAACCAGACTCCACAGAAGGCTACAGTATCAGACTATCTGGAGACATGATGCTAGGCACTTGTAGTTTAAGCTTCTTAAGTGATTGTGACATTTAACAGTTTAAGACCCCTTGAATGATCAGGTACCGCCATCTGTTTGTGATAAGTACATAAAAACCATAAGAGATTTTATAGGCTGGAGATAATCTGAAGCTCCAATAGTACAGATTTTAGGTGACCAGTGGGTCTGATTTCAGAGGAGGAACTAGATTGTCCTTCAAAATATGTGTGCGAACAGAGTGAAGATCAGAGGGTACTGAAGTCATCCACTCCTACAGCATAAAGAATGGCCCATGGGGTAAGTGAACTCTTTTAGCTATTGACACCTGAGAGAACGGACCCAGAAATGATGGGGAGAACAACTCCTAAGCACCCAATTCTAGAGACCTGGGAAACTAGAGACTAATTACCACAGACTCTAAATACAGACTTAGGCCCCTCACAAGAAGAGTGATAGAAAAAGCAGCAGAAAAAATTCTATAGAACATCAGGCTGAGAATTGATCATATTCAATTGAACATTAGACTTATTCAAAGGGAAATGGAGAGACTGGAATTGTAAATAGCTCAACTTATAACACAATGATACTTGCCAGTGTCTTGAGATAAAAGAAGACAGGAATCCCCTTCATCAATATCATGAAAGAGCTGAACTGAGAATCTTACGAGCCTACACTGGCCAGCCTGCCAGAAAACCTCAGGGACTAATTTTTAAGCCTAACTGTGGAAAATAGTTTTAGCCTCTGCTATGGTTTGGATATGGTTTGAATGTTCCCCCAAAGCTTTGTGTTTTGAAATTTAATCCCCATTGTGAGGTAGAAAGAGGGTGAAAACTTAGTCTGACTACGGGCTTTAGAAATGGAGCCTTTGGAAACCAGTTAGGGTTAGTTTAGGTTGTTAGGGAGGAGCCCCAGTGACAGATGTTCCTGGTGGCTTTCTAGGAAGAGGGAGAGAGGACAGAAAGACATGTAGACACACGTGTGTGCTCCCTGTCTCTTGACACGATGTGATGCACTGCCCTGCCCTGGGACACTGCTAGCAAGAGTGCCGCTGCTGGATGTGGCCCCTCAGCTTTGGCTGTCCCAAACTGTAAGCCACAAAAAACCTGTTTCTTATAAAGGCAGCCTACCTTGGGTTCTTCATCACTGTAAGAAAAAACAGATTAATATATTCGTTTTATATTTTAATTTGGCTATGTATCCTATGTCTCACACTTGGAGAAAAATAAGAGTATAATTGTGAGTTCAACGGTTAGACAGTGAAAATGCTAGGAAACAGTCATGAGTAGTAATATCATATATTTGTAGCAATAAATGCCTTTATGTTTATAAATAGTGCAGAGTATTATAGACCTGCAGCAAACTGTTAAGCTTGAGATGTAGCTCAGGAAGCATGCTTTTTTTTTCTGATACACTTATGATATAAACATTAACAAGGGTATAATTCAGTGAGAAATTAATCATAGCAATATATAGTTGAATCATTTTATCTCACCCAAGTAGGATGAGTTTAATCCATGAAGTGCGACACAGATACATAACTAGAAATCTGGAAGGTAGAATGAGGCAAGGGGGGAAATATATAGCATTTTGTTTCTGCAAAACTTTAACAAATTTTTACATTTTAATGGTATGCATGAACTCAAAGTTCCCATTTGTCTCAGTCTGGAAAAATACCAGAAAAACACAAATTCATCACTGGAGAACAAAACCGCAGATGGATTTGTAGAGTCAATGACCAGTATGGGAAACTAAGATTTATAAACTGCAGAAAATGAGAACTCTACAGTGAAAGTCCAGAAATCAAATCCCTAAAAGGCACTGAAAAATCCTTTAGGAAAAAATGTCACATATTTTGAAGGTAGAACCAAATAACAAATAAATTACTGAAGTGAATGTGCAAAACATGGAAGCTCCATAGTCAATTAACTCACCGCGAGTGACACAGGGAAGAATATACACAATTACAGCTTTAAGAAAGCCACACAAACCCTGAGCGTACAAGCTGAGGCCTGGTGTGTGAAGCACCTGGTATCTCTAATCACTTACATAAACATTGAAAAGTACGTGAAATGAGTAGGAAAACAAATCTTTTTGTAGTACTGGGAATTGAACTCAGGACCTTCACACTGAACTATATTCCCAGGCTTTTTTACATTAGGGTCTTGCTAAGTTTCTAAGTTGCCCAAGCTGGGTTCAACCTTGGGATTCTCCTGCCTGACTCTTTGAGTGTATTACAGGTGTAAGCTGCTGTGCCTGATTTTAAAATAATTTTTTCAGCTGTAAAAGCATAAGATTAGCGAAAGATAAATGATCAAGTATTATGTACTTGGCACATAAGTGCTTAATAACATTTTTTGAATAAATGAGTCCAGTGAACTGTAATAATAATATAAATATAACTTAGTGACTCCTGCTGGGAAAATGTACATTAATAAAAGGTATAACAAAGAAGTTAATAGCCAAGTGTTCAAAAGTATGAAAGTTGAGTGCGGAGTGACATGTATGAGAACCGTAATACACAGGAGAAAGTGCTGGATTATTTAGGCAAGACGCATTATTACAAAAGGGGAATTATGAAGAAAGTAAAAGAAGAAAGGTAATCAGTAGTTGTGACATATGTCATGACCAAGGGTGGAAATAAAAAATGTCTTTGTAGAAGGCAGTAACTGAGAAGGCTATAAATATATAACCTTTGATGGCCAAGTATGAAAAAGAACAGATGTGAAAAAAGGTCAGCTTTTGTTTCCTAATTGATGTTAGGGGGAAAAAAAATCTGACCCCTGCAAAACCCTCATCACCTCACTTCCCAGAGAATAATAACATGGATAAGTATTATTTAGAGTCGCTAATAAACTTGATTTGACGATTGTCATCTCTTTTGAAATTCCAGAAAAGAGCTTATCCACAGACCGGGGAGCAGGGAACGTGTGTGCTAATCGCCTGAAAATGAATAACCAAACACAGGGAGAATGAAGCACGTAATTACCTAACAGGTGGGAGGAACTTGGCCAATTAATCTGAGGTTTTGACACAGTCATCTGTATTGCTGAACCCTGGCTTGCCTTGTGGCTGTGGCTGTTGTGATGCCTTAATAAGATAACCAGTGGCGCCATTAGAAGGGTCACTGTAATTACGCCAACATCCCTGAGTAGACATGAATGGAGCAGTTAACCCAGACGTGGTTCACAGCTAGAGATGGGCTACTTGTTTATGCCACAGATTCCTAGTGACCTTTTTTAGGTTGGATACAGACCAGATATATCCTTATCCTTCCTGCCCCGCGCAAACCCTGGGTTGCTTGATTGAAAACAGAGGTTTGGGGGCGCACAGTGGGGTTGTGGT
The DNA here is from genome assembly GCA_004027595.1 of Dinomys branickii. Taxonomy (NCBI): domain Eukaryota; kingdom Metazoa; phylum Chordata; class Mammalia; order Rodentia; family Dinomyidae; genus Dinomys; species Dinomys branickii. The sequence continues at coordinate 27,334 of PVLD010004226.1, read as the reverse complement.
ACCTTCATGATAAAGAAGAGGAGGATGATGATGACAACGTTGACCCGGGGGTGGATCCACACAGCTGACTGGCCCAGGCTTTTGGGATCGCCCTCGTGTTTCACCCATGTATTGTTGTCAAACAGGGTACTGATGGCTTCGCGGGGCATCAGCTGTTTGGGGAGAAGCGGAAGGTGCAGTTTCTCCAGGGATCTGCTGTGTTTCCTTTCCTAGAGAACTCACTGCACAACCTCATTACTGACAGGTCCTTTTGCCCTTTGCTCAGGGAGGAAGTGGATCCTGGGCCAAAACTGCAGAAGCTGAAGCCTGAGCTGCCCTTAGAGACAGTGCCCTGAACCCCACCCTCAGGGCCCCCTAGAGCTGACCTCTCCAGCCATGAACTGGCCCATTCCTGGTGGGAAGGTGCACGAAGCGATGACAAAGGTCACAATTCCAGGATACAGCAGGCGGCTGAAAAAGAAACAGAGTTATCCCTCTCCCCAGTTTAGGCCAACCCCTGTGCTGAACCCTGGCAAGGTGAAGTTTCCTGTAGTCAACCACTGGCACAATTCTTTCAGCAGAGAGCATTCTTTTTGCCCCAAAATATAATCTTTATAGAGAAGCCAATACACTGTGCCCCCTACCCACAGAGCTTCCTACTGTTTTAATGCGTGCCAGCTAAAGGCATTTAATATCTTCTACAAGATTAAAAAGGGAGGAACTCCGGGAGAAACCAGTACATAGGTAGGGCAAGGGAAGGGCAGTGACTCACTGCTTAGCAAGAAACTGGCTGAGGGCCTTGTGCTTTCGGACACCGAGCATGACTTGGCGATGCAGGTACACAAACACAGCTCCCAGGAACCCACAGCAAATCCTGAGGGTGTAAGTTACAGGGTTGGAAACTTACAGACCATGAAACCCACATCCCTCAGCCCCAGTGACTGCAGGGAAACACATGCCAGCACTTTCCTTTCTTCCCTGGTGATTTACATTTCACCTCTGCCCACCCCAACTTCCACCCAGCGTGGGCCCCTTCCAACCCACAGCCTCACCCACTCCCTTCTCACCACACCCACAGCGGGTGGACCCACTGACCCAATGACAGCAAAGGCTGGGAGTTCTTGCAGGTCAAAGGGGAAGTCCATTCGGAAATTGGTTCGGAACAGAGCTGTGATGGTAACTACAGGAGGAAAAGGCAAGAATGTCAATGGGAGCTTCACAGAAAGCCACAGGTAGGGAAAAGAGGTCATCAGTTTCAAGCATTCCCTCTTTCCTTCTTCCAGTCCTACTTTCTCCTTGTCGCTTTAATTTTGCTTTCTGTGCACAGCCACTGCGTGATTATACACCAGCCACCCTCCTCGACCTAGATCTGGGCCTAGGCCTTGGGACCCACTTCCCAAGTACAGCCATCCATTTCTTTTCCGAAGTGCCCCTAGAGCGTCCCTCCATGCCCCTTCCCCACCAGCGTCCCAGAGTCACACCTCCTCCCTGGGCCTCCCCTGTTACCAGCATCCTTGTTCCACACCGCCAACACACGGAACACGAAAGCACTGAACGTGGCCGCAAAGAATCCTCGCCAGTAGTTCCGCACCGCAAAGTAGGTAGAGGTGACCTCGATGCTAAAGAGCACTCCTAGGGGGCCAGGAGAGCTGGGTCATGTGCAGGTACTCTCCTGTGCCCCCATCACACGGACCTGAGGAGCTTTTGCTGCAGCTCGAGTCTGGGAGAAGCAGCAATGGAAAGCATGATCTCTTGGTCTTCTGTGCATACCACTCACACTTTTATGTGGTTCAATAGGTACAGAATATGGAAAATGGATGGGCTTGCAACCCCAAACCCTGAAACATAAGGCTGCGGTGGCCATGAGCTCCACACCCCTTCGTATGTAGCACTGACAGGGTTTACATCTATCAGGTGTCCATGAAGATTCAAAGGAAGTAGAAAAGTTCTGCAGAAAGCTGAAAGAGAGGAACTTCTGGGACAAGTGTTCAACAGAGGCTCCATGCAGAGCTCAGAATGCGCTGGGACTCTTGGCATCCCCTCTAACCTGGCTACTACCCCTATGCGGGCAACTTCATCGAGAAATGAGAAAGATGCCAAAATACTCAATATTCCATGAAATGAAAGCAGAGGAATCATAGACAACCAGATTGAAAGGAGCTAAGGCGATGGGAGAAACCAAGACCAGGAGATAAAAGCAATCACATTTAAGAGGGGTGGATGGGTAAAAGGAAAGACAATGAGAAGTCCTGCTTAGTACTGTTTCTGGGAGAAAAGGAGGAGGAAGATCTGTGACAAAAGGAAGGTGTGATGGGAACAAAGAGAGGAACGCTGAGGTCCCAACAGACATCATTGAAGAGATTGAAAAACAGAACAAAATTTAAACGCAGTAAGAACACAGCTGTGCATGGTGACACAGGCACACCTATAATCCCAGCACTTGCGAGGTTAAGGCAGCAGGATCCTTCCAAGTCAAGGCCAGCATGGACTACATAGTGAGTTCAGGGCCAGCCTCAGCTATACAGGGAGACCCTGTCCCAACCACCATCCCAATACTAAGATGGAAGGAATTGGATTTGGATTCAATGCAGAGCAAAAATTGATAATGAAATTACCTAAAACCTGCCTGAGCTTCATCAACAATAAGGGAGGAGAACCAGGGAAATGCAGCCCCTAACTAGAGATAAGCCCTGGCTGCAAAATAAAGTAGAAACATGGCAAGGTTTGTCCCCAGGGTGGGCTGTTGGGGTGCCCACCACCTGCTGCCTGCCTCCTCCTTAAGGAAGCATCTCACTTTCTGGGAATTTTCTTCTCCCTAATTTGTACTGATGAGTCATATCTCTAAAATTCCTCCAGACCTCTCTCTACCTTCTGTCCTACAGGGGACAGCCCATGGTCATTGAGTCACGAGCACCAAGTAGACTGTGGCCTGGTGGGTACACCTCAAGGAGCTGCTGCTACATGCTGGCAGAGAACTTCCAGTGGTCAGCCCTGATGTCACCCTCTCTGGGAAGCCATTCCCAGTCTTCCTCTTCAGGAGGAAACCATTCATCTTTGACCTTATTCTCTTAGGAACTTGGACTACTAGATCACCTGTCACCTTCAGATCTAGGTATCTGTGCACATTTTTGAGCCCCCACTAAGATGGTGAATTTCTAGAAACCAGCACCTAGTTCATGCCTGGCATACAGTCAGGCACACCTGTTTTAGGGATGAGCAGGAGGAAACAGGAAACCACTAGAGAAAGAAGGAAGAACAGGAGAACAGAAGGAGTAGAATACAGAAGATGGAGGTAAACAAGGGGGCCCTGGAGCAGTGGTTCCTGGCCACCCGTCCTGTCCTACTCTTCAGATCCCACCAGGCATGCAGGCTGCCTAGAGCCTGTAAGGAAGATTTGACCCGGTGTGTGGAGTAGGCCTTTCTTCTTTCCTGCTCGTAACAAAAGTAAAGTCAGCTCTGATTTCCTGGGTAAAACTATCCGACTTATGAATATTTTACAACAATTTTTTTGAAATCCTGAACTAGGTTTTCTTTCCTATGAAGTGGATCTGGGACACATTCCCTCGCAGTCTGTCACTCTATGCTCAGGAATTAAAGCTAATTTTAATATTAGCCTCAGCCAAACAGAAAATGTGCTGCTAAAAGGAAACAAAGCTTTAAAAACACAAACAGCTTTTGGGAACTCTCGTCTCTTAGGCATGCAACACTGCTCTTCTCCTGTTCCGGCTTCCTTCTCTGTTTTCTGGCTGTCTCCTGTGTCTCTCTGTCTAGCCCAGGGCCCTGTCCTTGGTCTTCTGCCCTTGTTGCTCACAGCCACATTTTCTCTCTCAGTTTCCCTCATGTCCACGGTGTCAGCTATGCCCACATGGTATCAATAGGCAAAGCTATGTCTTCAGCCTATTCCTGGGTGTCAGACTCATCTACCTCCTTGGTAACCCTTGGATCTGCCACAGGTACTTCAAGCTCAAAGCACTCAAAGTAAGTAAAACTGATCAACTCTCCACCACAGTTTCACTTCCCCTATTCCCCACCCTGGTTACCAGTGCCGCCATCCACCCAGTTGCCTTTGCTGAAAGGTGTTAGCCTAGATCCCTCTTTCTCTTATCCCTTCTAACTTTGCATAAAATCAACCAGCAGGTCACAAGGATTTGAGTTTATACTGCTCATATTTATCAGCCTGCTCTTGATCTCTGATGCCTCTGCCTGGCTCAGCCTCTTGTCATCCAGAATCAAGACTATGACAGTATTCTTTTTGTTAATCTTAGAGTAATCCTGTTAATCCACAGGCCGGTTCTGTCCTGCACACCCGTGCCAAAGGGATTGGGTGGACAGGTGGAGCTGGCCATATCACTTCCTTATTCAAAACCTTTCTGTGCTTTCACTTCCCTCACAGCAGCATTTCCCAGACTCAGGTCCACGAGGCACTGCCCACCTCACGAGACAGCCCCTGCGGGAGGGGTGCTGTGGGCAATGCTGTTCACTGCCACACTTTGGGCACTCATTACATCAGCGTATCAGGCATTTTGATAGCTTTTCTAGTTTGTAACAAATGATTTATTTAACCAAGCATTTCCCAATTGATTTGCTGTTGGTACCATTTTTACACATTACACCTATAACACCATGTTGTGAAAAACACACTTGGGCAAATCCTATCCTAAAGAGTCAGACCTGCATTCTTGATTGAGCCCCATTTCCCTGTCCAGACGCATCTCCCATATACCCTTTCCATTCCCTCTTGTAGCACCTACTGTAATGGTAATACCCAGGTTTTTGACTATTCTTTCTTCTCTTCCAGACACATTGCTTCACTGTGTTCCTTGCAAGTTCCTATTAACTCTGCCTCATGTCAAACACTGTCTCTTTTGTAAAGCCTCATGGGTTCCCTCACGCAGCCTAGCAGAAGGTTCCCACTGCACTTTGCCCAGGCTGCCATCAGGCCATTCATCTGGGCTGTGATGATCTGTTTGTCTGTCTCTCCATCTAACTGTGAGCACCGTGGGAACACAGGACTGAGTATAGCTCTTAGCCTGTAATAGCAGCAAGCAGAACTTTGTCATGTCAGTAGAATGTTGAAATATATTTCTTTCATCTATGCAAGGAATTAAGAGTTGCTTATACTGAATAAATGATCTTTTTTTTTTCTTTTTGTCTTTTTGAGACAGGGTCTCACTATGCAGTTCAGGCTGGTCTTGAGCTCACTCTGTAGCCCAGGCTGGCCTCGAACTCAAAACAATCCTCCTGCCTCAGCCTCCCAAGTACACCACGATGTCTGGCTGAATAAATTATCTTAATGCTTATTTTTGCTTTCATAATTCTTCTATATTCATTATAAAATAAATCAGATAATTCCACCCGCAGGTACATTTATAATTTGCCTCTTAATATAGATCACCTGAGAAGACATCTTAACTTCTAAGTGCTTAGCAGTTTCTTGTGTAAGAGCAATGTTGTTTCTGTAACTTTCCTCAGTGCTTTACCTTGCCCATACCCTCCATGGGACCAAGAAGCACCTTCCTCATGCATCTCCAAAATGGCAATTTTAGGAAGAGAAGGCAGACTGTCTTCACTTTAAAAGACTCTGGCTGGTCCGACACAACCCAATACAAAACAACAACAAAATGCTTCCCAATCTAAAAATATTGTTTAGACTTTCTGGATTTGGAAGGCTAAAGAGCAAATAAAGGTGAGCATGGGTATAAACGCAACTGTGCACTTTAACCTATGTAGGAATTCAAACACAGAGGAGTCGCTGCCCTCCCCTGACAGGGACTAATGACTTTAATGGATGCGGCTGATAGCAGAAGTGCCATCCTGATGCTGGCAGCTTGTGTGCCCTGGCTCTCCAGCTTCCCAGGCACAGTAATGGCACAAGGTGGCACACTGCATGTTCACTACCTGTGAACTCTTATCCATATGTTATTCTGGAGCCAAGGCATTTTAGCTCCCTGGAAGATGCCTCTATAAAAAGATTGATTACATTGTCCTAACTCTAGCAGGGTTTTTTTTTTTTTTTTTGCACTGGGAATCAAACTCAGGACCTTGTGCTTGCCAAGCAGGGGTGTGCCAATGAGCTATATCCCTGGACCTGTAGGTAGTCATTTATAAAGCATATGATTTTCTGCAGTTATATTCCTTCAGCTATCATCTTGGTAACTTTTAAAATCGCCAATGAATTCAGTGAATGATCCAGATAATCCCTGCTCTGTTATCCTAAGTACAATTGATTTTGGTGAAAAACTGAGACTGCCTTCTCTGACCAAGTCTACTTCTTATCCATGATAAGAAAAATAATCTGGAAGACCACCATTTGTCTTACATGGATAGAAAGAGCGAACTCAGCTGTACGTTGTTATCAGGGCACTATCTTTCTTTAAAACTCCCATTAAAGGCTCCCCTTTAAAAGCTCACCAGCAATCTAAAGAAGGCCAACTGAAATGCCTTCTACCAGGGAGATAGATCTTTTGCAAAAAGGAAGGGGATCCAGAGATGGAGGGAGGAGGGAAAATGGAGTGGGGGAGGGGTGAATACAGAATTAAGATGTGTTGTGTATAGGGACCAACTCTCCAGGATGAGTGTAATCATTATGCACTGTAAACATGGACAAATAAAAATTGCATTAATGACAAAACAACACAACGCTACATTTTTTTCTCAGAGAAAGAAATACATATATTTTCTGGATAGAAAACATACCACCTGGGGGTCAAAGGAACCAATAATACAAATAGGTTTCAATGTAGGTAGGGGAACCATGAAGATTGCTTTGGTTCTAATTGCTGGCTCTGCAATAGAATGAACTTGCTGGCCAGACATGGTGGCACGTGCCTATAATCCCAGCACTTGGGAGGCTGAGGCAGGAGGATCACTGAGTGTTTGAGGCCAGCCTGGGCTACAAAGTGAGTTCAAGACCAGCCTGAACTGAACAGCCAACCCCTGTCTCAAAAAGACCAAAAAGAAAAAAAAAAAAAAAAAAAGAGATTTGCTCAAGTCACTTGCCTTCTTAGCAGTCAATTCTCTCCTCTATAACATCTCATTCATGTACCTTTCGCCAGGAATCAAGGCCAGGTGCTTAGAACATTCCCAGGCACAGAGTAAAGGCTCACTAGGAGGGAGCGGTTCTTGTTGGGAAAGGAAAACGGCTAAGTCGAGCATTTGGTGAAGGCGATCAAAACCATTTGCTGGGCAAAACTAGGCCAGTGGGCTGAGGTGGGAGGGGCACTTGCCTCCAAGTGGTGTTCCAAAGCAGCAGCCGACCCCCACGGCGCAGCCCACCGTCAGCATGTCAGTGTAATAGTATGGCTGCTACTAGGGAGAGACAGACAGACAGACAGACAGGAGAAGAAGGGCAGGGGCAGAGAGGAAGAACAAGCAGGGGTGGGCAATAAAGTGATATTAGAGGCCTATGTCTTGGGGAATCACTGTGATCTCATTGCCCCTGTGACTCCCAGACCAGGAGAAGCTTGGTGAGTTAGGCAAACAGGAAGTGACCTTCTAGTTCAAGGCCAACAGTAGAAAACGAGAAAAGAAGCAGGCAAACAGATGTTGGGCAGGTAAGATGGGCTGGAGATGTAGGCGTTCATGGTGAGAAGGGGCAGTAGCAGGAGAGGGAAGGGAGGCCTCCGGACAGAAAAGCATCAATAAAGGCCTCAGAAAAGAGCAACTGGTCTCACAAGGACACGTACCCCTTTGATGAAAAAGTACCAGTGTGTGGGGACTGGGGGAGGGGCTGTGATCCATGGTCACTTCCTGGATGCCCACCCAGCGAATATGGCTTCATCTGCCCCAAAGCTATGGCAGCCCCCAACTCCCTCCTTGTGTAGCTCAGGCAACCCGAGTAGGGAGGAAGTGAAACTTGCCTCCAATAGGGGCTGCAAAGCAGCACCCCACTCCCACTGCGCAGGCCGGCACCAGGAGGTCAAGCTGCCCAGGCAGGGTCTGCAACAGAGAAGCACGCCAGACAGACGAGGGGAAGGCAGGGTGGGGCAGGCAGATGGGTGTGGTGGAGGGCGGGACAGGGACAAGGGCTGCACAGGAGGAATGGGAGAGGAACTGACACAGAAGGGACATAAGGACCGGCAGGGGAACACGAACGCAGGCCTGGCTCAGGCCACCGCGAGGGACACAGCTGGGAAGGCGACAGGCACTGGCTGAACAGAGGTGGGGAATGGGAGTGCGGGTTAGTACAGTGCCCCTGCAGCACCATGGCCAGCTGGAGCAGGCAGCCCTCCCCGGCTTGGCTCCCTGCGCGCACGCGGCGGCTTTCCTCCGGCAGCCGGGCCCTGCTGCTTTGCCTGGTCTCAACCTTACCTCATAGACGCCACAGAACATGGCCATGAACTTGCTGAGGATAGCAGCACAGATGCTGGCGATGTGGACGAAAGGGCCCTGGAAGAGAGGAGGAGACCGGGGCTCAGGGCGAGAAGTGTGGAGGGGAGGCTTCCCAGCTTCATTAAACTGATGTTTGCAACTCCGGGCCCTGGACAAGCTGCTGGAAATATAGAAATTGGACAGGAGTTCTCTTCCTCTCAGAGAGGCAGGATGACAGTTAACCAGTACATGATTTTTTCAGATAATGCCAGGGGCTAGGAAGCAAATGAGGGAGAGTGAGGGAGAAAGACAGGCTGGATTTGGGAGGGACAGGGACATGTGCATGGACGAAGTGGTCTGGGGACTCCCCTGGCCGCTTGGGACCAAGCAGCGCCTGAGTGCAGTGAGTGGGTGAGGCAGGAGGGTGCCAGGGAAAATGCTCTGTTCAGGGGCACTGGGGGACAAGTGGCTGAGAGAGGCAAAGAAAGCCTTGCGGCCTGAGCACAGGGAAGGTGGCAGCTTGGGAGGCTGGAGCATGAGACAGGGGAGGTGGCATTCAGTGCAGGCCATTGTGAGTTCAGATTTTATGTTTACTTATTTTGTCTTTTTGAGACAGGATCTTGTGGTGCAGCTCAGGCTGGCCTTGAGCTCACTTTGTAGCCCAGACTCGTCTTGAAATTGCAATGAAGCTCCTGCCTCAGCCTCCCGAGCACTGGGAGTACAGATGTGCATCACCACACCCTGCTATTTCAGATTTTATTTTAAACAGTATGGGCACCTGTTAGCAAGTTCTTGGCCAGAGATCAGATGCAACCCATTCCACTTTCAGAGCAAAGGCTACCTACTATGTGGATCCCGCGAGTGGAGAGGGTGCACGTGGGGGTGGAAGTGAGGGCCCTGAGGCTGTCACCTGAGCGAGGCACAGCTGCTCCAGGTCTCTGCCTTTGCAAAGGAGAACTGAAGGATTGGGGTGGATTATCACTAAGGCAGTGGTTCAGATGGGAGAATTTGGGCCCCTGGGGGATACATGGCAGTGTCTGGAGACTTCTGGTGCTCATGAGTGGGAATTACTACTGGGATTTTGAGTTAGAGCCCAAAGATGCTGCTAACACCCTACAGTGCACAGAACAGCACTGCACACGCGCACACACACACACACACACACACACACAATGTCAACAGTGCCCAGGTCAAGACTGTTCTGACAAGCTTATCATGCAGCCCCAGGACACGACCTCCTAAGACTTTCCACTCCCTGTTGCCCTTTGACCCTGGCTTTAGTCCCTTCCTCCTCAGTCTATTTCTGCTCCCAGTGCGTCCTCTAACTTTGACTCCCTGTCTCTGTGTCTCTGTCACTGAAGACCCACCTCTTTCCCCACTGGGATGCCACTGCCCAGCCCTGCGGTCAGGGCCACCACCTTTGCCACGAAGGCCTTGAGTGTGAGATACTCCTTCAGGACAACCCCTCGAAGGATCGTCTTCATTTCAGGGATGCCAGAGCCTAAGAGCGTTAAGAGAGGACTGTGTGTGGGTTCAACCCAGAGTTAACAGAGAGGGGAAAGTGGAAATGGGGGCTGGGGAGGGCCAAGTGGCTGTGATATGGAGGACAAGGACGAGGCTCCCGAGGGTCGGAGGTGAGGCTGGAGGATGAGGGGATGTCAGAGTGGACTGGTCTGCGGGAGGCAGCCTGTGTGGAGCGGCGAAGGAACTTCTCACCAACAGCCTGGGGAGAGATGAGGTGGCAGAATAGGGCGCTGAAGAGGATGAGGACGAGCGGGAAGGTGACCCAGACCAGGTACTGCAGAGGAAGGTTGGGCTGCGTCTGGGCGTAGGTCCATTTGTAGGCTGCAGGGACACACAGTGGGGTCAGTCAGAGCATGGAGGAGGGGCAGGCAGTGATGGCACTGCCACCGCAAACCTCAAGTGCACAGTGCCCACCAGCAGGATAGCTGTGTCCACGGGCCATGGGCATCTTGCTAGCTCCTCCCTGGGGGAGCCACTGTAACTTCACATGCAAGAGGTGCTGTGCCCATTTAAATTCCCTGTGGTAGAGGTACCTGGTGACTCTGTGTAAGTCACGCTTGAACACAAGGCTGTAGCTCCTGGTTAGAGGCCATGGTGTGACCAACTACCCAGCTTGGCCAGAACTGGAATTTCAGTGTTGAAAATAGTGAGCTCCCAGGGCAACTGGAACAAGTGGGTCACCCCATTAGAGGGGCACTGCTCGGGTGGCAGTCAGCAGAAGAGGCCTGTGCAGTGGCTTTGGGTCTTTCCTGGCACTGGAGTCACATCTGACTCCAGCGTCTGTGCAGCACCCCTTACCCAAACACATCTAGCCTATTCTAGATGGAAATCCCAGGAAGTCTCCATCATGTGGGGGAAAGCTGAGAGCAGTGGTCTAAGGAGAACATACCCTGAAGGCTTTTGGCACTGACATAGTCCATGCACCAGCTGACCAGAGCCATCAACAGGCCCAGGAGCACCAGAAAGATCCAGTCTTCCCCTAACTTCCTTCTCACCATGGATTCCAGGTGGTGGATACAGCCTAGGAAGAGAAAAGGGTAAAAAACAAAAAAGAGGGAAGCAGCCAAGCAGTCACTAGCTTGGGAGCATGGCTGAAGACTGAAGGGTGGGACTGGGCCACAGGCTGTTGTCTATACATGGTCACCAGATTTGTCCTTACATCTGCCAGCTGCTGCCCCTATCCTTTCAGAAGACACCAAGATCTATTTCCCAAGAGCACATGAATTCTCTTCTACAACTCTTGTTTCTTAGGGGTGGGGAGGGAACAATAAGGAACAAGGTGAAGATAACCTTCAGAGGCAGGCATCTTTGTGTGTGTGTGTGTGTGTGTGTGTGTGTGTGTGTGTGTGTGTGTATGGTGTCTACGGAACAGGGCATCCAAGTTAATCTCCTAATCTCTGTACCTCCCATTCCAGATTCCTTAATCCTCAGTCCCCATCACCTTGACATTTAGAATAGTGGTCCTCATCCTTGCTGTCCAACGTAGAACTGGAGCCCGTCTTCTCGGGCATCTTTATATTCTGCTCCTTGTCCAAAAATTGCTCTTTGTGATGGCCATAAATCTGGGCAGAAGGAGAATGATCAAGGTCTATCTTGATGAAGAGTCAAAAAGAATAGACAGAGAGAGCATGTAGACTCTGGAGAGACGGCAAAGTAGCTGTCATAAATCCTGGGCACTGAGGGTTGCAGGCAAAGCACTTGGTGATCATCCCTGCCTTTACCTCTCTGGCCTCCAATCACTCATTTCCCATTCTTTTCCTTCCTCCACCCATCTCCACCTTCTTTGCATCCATTCTGCAATCTGTCCCTATCTTGGTCCATGGTAGCCATCAGCAAGGAGACCAATGTCTGCTATGAAGTAGAGACCCAGCCTGGGCATCTGTATCAGCTAGGAATTTTGTGTGTCACTCTGTTTGACTTGTTTCCTAAGACCCACCTTCTGCATGGAAGTTGCACTGGGATCCTAATGTAGACAGAGTGGGTCTGGATGACTTCTTTTTTTAAATCGACTCCTAAAAAATATGTCCATCTTTTCAGGGGTGGATGACTTAGTTGAATTTTGCCTTTGAGCATTTTGCCTCCCCTTAGGCATTGGGTTGTCTATCAAGCTTGGATAAAGCCTACTAGCCCATCTTCCAGGGTTTGTCTGCATGAAGTGGAACTTGGCATGACAAGGCAAGTCAGTGCATTTGTCCCCAAAGCCTGGTAGCTGGGGACAAGGGAGGGGCAGCACCTGTCGGATCTGGAAACCCCCATCCACTCTGACAGTAGCACGTGTGATAGGGGAGTGTGGAAGAACTCTCTGGTGGCTCTCAACCTGCCCCGCCCCACTATACTAATTCCATCCTCTCAGGCCAGGGTCAGGCCAGGCCACATTGCTGATTCTGAGAGCCTGGGTAGAAGAGATCTGATTTCACAATAAAAAACAGTAGAGTTTTATGCCTTCATCCCAAGTAGGCACATACTAATTTCCCTGTTCATATGTTTTGCTGCCTGGGATGAGGTTAGTGATGGAGGGAGGCAGTGTTTCCCTCTAAGCCCTAGCTTGGACCCATAGATAGAAAATACCGAGTAGAGATCAGAGAACTGGGGCTGCCTCAGTCCCCAAACTAACTCACCGCTCTTTTCTATATGACACTTCATGCTTACTTGGCCAGTGTGCTCGCTGTCACCGGAAAGTGCCTTGAGTCATTTTGTTTTCTTACCAGCACCAGATATGCGTTAGTGCAAGGCTGGGGTTGGAGCACCTTTCTGTCCAGCATCCCAAACCCTGGGTCTCCGGGAAGCCTCTTTGTCTCAGAATTGGGCTTGCATTGGTTTTTACAGCCCATCCCCCAACCAGTTCCCCCATGTTGCCCTGTACATCTCCCCTTGGTGCTGGGTCAGGGCTTGACCCCAGTGCTATCCCCTGCATAGCTCACGCCGAAGGTCCCCCACTCAACACCTATAGGAGTCATGGGCTCCTAGCAAGCAGAAACCCTTTTTAGGTCTGTATCTCCTGTCCCTCTGGATCCTTTCCATCTCTGTTACTCCCTGTATCCTTTGCAGTGAGAACCACACTTTCTTACTAACCGTGGCCTGTAAGTTCTCCAAGGCAATCTCACAATCTTTCCTTTCCTCATGCCCACACTCACTGCTCTTCACCTGAATGTCCATGACCCACTAATCCCCACCCCTGGAGGATACATATCCCTGGACACCCAAACTAGCCTGCCAGCTCTTTCCTGGGACCACATCTCTGCATCTTCCCAAGCATCTCACACTGAATACATTCTTGATCCAGTTAGCCACTTCAAGGTTTGTTTTTTGTGGTGCTGGATGTCAAACATGGGGCCTTGCCCATGCCAGGCAGGAAGTACCATAGCATTGATTACACTGCTCTGCTCATTTTGACACTGGTAGCTCTCTGATCACTGATAAGCCATCCATTCTTTGTCCCAATTCTGCTTCTGGCTTCTGCAGTGGGACTCCTCTGTGTGTGTGCTCTGTGGGGGCCGTGTGGCAGAAACCCTGGGGTGTCTGCTTGTGGCTGACGGCGTGGGAGGCTGCAGCACACAGCAGTGTGAGCTCCTGTGCGAGTCACTCCTGGAGGTTACGTAAGTATCGGCTCTCCGTGCCCATGCGGCTCAGCCAGGTCCCCTAGGATTAGGTTATTCTGTTAGTAAAAGCCCTATGAATGTGCATGTGTGTCTCTCTAAGTGCACACTTAGGCAAGCCCAGACTTTCTAGTGATTTTTGTATTTTGAACACATTTTTAAAAAGCTATTAAAAAATAAACACTACTCTTTTGCCACCTAGCCCCTCACTTTCCCCAAACACTGCCCCACAGTGTACCTGTCCACTGCTCCCTGCCCTTAGGACTTTACCTGTGTGGGGTAGACGTGCCGGGGGTCCTTTCGGGGTCGGTGCTGAAGGCCCCCGTTCTCAGAGGGCAGTCCATAGCTGGTGCAGTGCTCGAAGGGCATGTACTGGTACTGGGGGGCACTTCCCCACCAGCTCTGTTCACCCCCATGCCGCAGGGACTGGGATCGCTCCATGCACCCTCCCCCCAACCCCAACCAGGCCTTGGCCTGCCTGCCCCTGTCCTCCCCACAGGGCAGCTCCTTAGGCCTCTGCACTCGCCTGTCCCCAAGGCGTCTGGGGCAGTATGCCCACCTCCAGCTATTTATAGCCACCTCTCCATCACATGACCACCCCCCCCCCCCACTGCCACATCTGATCTGCTGGGGTCGAAGCAGGTGTGAGTGCAGTGTGGGGGTGGGGCTGGGATGGGAACCTGCAGGGCAGCCCCACAGGGAACTCCTTCCTTGTGCCAGCAGCACTGTCACCTCCCTCCTCAGTAGTAGGCATCCAGCCCCAGTTCACTGGTCCCTCTATAAATATCACCCAGACTAGGATGGGAAAGTGCTTTATCTGCTGTCCACGCTGTGAGCGCACAGAGCTAGGTCCGCATGGAAGTCCTCTGTGGCTTCACCTCATCTTCAGGATGTGCAAGGTGGGGGTGTAGGATGAATTCCTTGAAGGTCTAGACATGCTAGGCATTAACTCACCTGGGAGAGCAAGTGGTGTTGCTCTGCCATCTCGCCCTGTTGTGTTGTCCCCAGCTCCATATCTCTGCAGGGTCTTGACCTCATCTGGATGCTGAGCTTCTGTCTGGCCAGCTCTGTCCACCCATCCCATTTCGTTTTCTCCTCCAGGTCTGCCTTGCTGCCTGGCAACAGCTGCTAATATCACTTTGGTGCCTTCCCCTTGATCCTGCCCTTATCAACCACGGGGGTGTGGAGCGCTGTGGGAAGTGGGGGTAATAGCCTTGGGTTCTGGAGTCTCACCCATTTCCCACACTCACATGTGTCAGCTGCACACCTGGCCCAGGACTCTGGGAATGGCCTGGGCTTCCATGCAGACTGTGATGAGCTAGATAACTAGGGAGAAAGGGAAGTAGGCCAGGGGCATGGAGAAGGTGCTGGTGGTGGGAAATGAGGGAGTGTTTCTTATGATGAGCCCAACGAATGAAAGATGATGGGGAAGTAATCGCTCTGTTCTTCCCTTTTCAAGTCAATAAATACTTTCCACTAAGGCCAAACTCTTCCACCTATCATGGTATTTTTCTCAATTTTCTGAAGACATTCCTTCCCTGTAAACTCCTCACTATAGAAGAAAAGCTATAAGCTGAGGCACGGTGAAGTTTAGGGTATCACCAAATGAGGCTTCTTCCCAGGACAGGAATAGCTGGTCTACAACATAATTTTGAGCTAAGTTAACTGGAGTTGCTCAAAGCAAGTGGGAGGGTGAATACCATTAAAAGTAGCTTTTCTAGGTGCCCACATCACTGATCATCAGGGAAATGCAAATCAAAACAACAGCGAGTTACTAGCTCGTACCTATTAGAATGGCTACTAAGAAAAAGACAAGTAGTAGGTGTCCAGGAGGCAGAGAGAAGAGAACCCTTGTGCACTGCGGGTGGGTTGGTAAACTGTCACAGTCCTCACAGAAAGAAGTGTGAAAATTGATCAAACAATTATAAATAGAACTGTACTCCAAAAATACCACTCTGGGATATACACTAAAGGAGATGAAGTCAGTACACCACTGACACCTGGACACCCTTGGTCACCATGGCACCATCTACGACAGCCAAGATATGCAAACAGCTTAAATGTCTGTCAGCGGAGGAATGGATAAAGGAAATGTGGTGTGTATACACAACAGAACAGTATTCAGCCACGAGAAAGGGAACCCTACCAGTTGTGATATGAATAAATCTGGAGGACATCTACTACATAAAATATGCCAGAAATAGGAAGATAAATATTGCATGATTGCACACTATATGTAGAAACTAAAGTAGCAGGACTCGTTGACACAGAGTTGCTAGGGTAACAGATACCAGAGATGTCAATCAAAGGATACAAGACTTTGGTTATGCTGGATGGATTAAGTTCTGGAGAACTAATATACATGTTGACTATTGTTAACAATACTGTATTATGTATCTGAAATTTGCCTAGAGATTATAGGTGTTCTCACCACACATACACTCATAATTATTTGAAGTCATGGTTACTTTGTAGTAGTCACTTGACAATGTGTATTTTTACCTATATATCAAATTGTATTCGATACTTTAAATATGGACAACTTGTTTGTCAGCTATATACCAAAACAGCTGGAAGAAAAACCTTTCCTAGCACCAGTCCTGTGAATCTCAAGGCCCCTAATACTCCATTCACAAAGGTAATGGATGTGTGATGGTCTGGGGGCTAAAGGTTCTGTGGTATACAGTACTTGCCTTTCTTGAAGACAGAAACTAGGGAACAGTTTAAGGGACTGGTGTGAAAAGAAAGTAATGTTTTCTTAAAGAAAATAGGGTGCCAAAATGAGATGATATTCTCAGAGGGTTTTATAAAAGATCCTTCACCTGTCTGTGAAGTTGGGCTCTCCTGGAGGTCACTAGTTCACAGAGGAAACTTGGAGAAACAGTTATCAGATACAATCATTTCTTCCAGAGTATTTTGTTTTGCGTTTTTCTGAGATAGGATCTTGCTATACAGTTCTGGCTGATCTTGAACTCACTATGGAGCTCAGGCTGACCTTGAACTTGCAGCCATCCTCCCCCAGCCTCTCGAGTGCTGGGATCACAGGCATGTGCCACCACAGCTGGCTACTTCCATAGTACTCTTAAAACACAGGTCCCTAGAACACAGCACCATGGGCACAGCCTCAGGATAGAAGGCAGAGCCCAGAGGAGCTGGGGGAGCCATCACACCTGGCCTGGCCAAGGGGAAGGATGTGGTCTAAGAGGAAAGCACCAACTGCCAATCTAAGAGCCAGATTCCCAAATTAGGCGGATGAAGATTGTCCACAGGCTCCTATTGCTGGAGAGCAAGGGCTTGAGAGTATCTTATGTTTGAAATCAGGAATAGTTTAAATCATTCATCGTCCTGCAAGAGAATTAGGAAATGTACACCGTGCGCATCCCTCATTCCAAAAGGGGCCAAGTGCTTAGGTTCTTGTTTGCAATCCCAAAGGTGTGTTTCTGAGAAATCCTGTGAAGTTTCTAGCTTAGAAGCACGTTTAAAAGACTACACGAATGTGTTCATTCAAACCTACACACTTAATGGAATTGCTCTTTGAAGTGGCCATGCAGGATACAAGCAGAGGGGAAGTTTTGTGTGGGGTGTACAGGTGCTTGTGTATGAGACGGGTAATCCTTTGAACCCTAATAAATTTAAGCTGGAACTTCTGGGTTATACTTTTTCCAAGTCCAACATCTTCCAGTGTGGCCTCCCTAATTTATGTGGCAATAAATATGGATGGCATATTTTTTTTAAATTTTATTTTAAAGACAAAAGAATGGAGACATATGAACCAGAAAAGCCATAAACAATACAGAAAATACAAAGTTATACAGAATATAGTAGGGAATTAGAACTGGATGTTGTATTACATAGATATCTTCACATTAGTTAACACAAAAACATTAAAGGAAATACCAAATTATAGAGAAGATAGTAGGGAATTTGCACTGGATGCTGTATAATATAAAGTTGTCTTCACTTCTGTTAATACAAAAACGACTGAGGAAATACAGAATTATAGAGAACATAGAAGGGAATTAGCTTTGGATGCTGTCCTACATAATGTTACCTTCACTTTTGTTACTCAGCTACACAGATAATGGCCCATTTGATCATTTAATTTTTCTCCTCCCTCATCACCGTTGCCCTACCACTCAGTCATCTTCCCTGTGATAATAACTGTACTCCTGGGTTTATCTATATCCTTGGACTCTCGCCTTGGGAAGAGATATAGCTGCCTCAGACTATACTATAACATACATGGGTGTATACAAACTGCCATGGGTGGAGGTGGGAAAGCACATATGCTCACAGCGGACCGCCCGGCTCCATCCTGTCGTCCTGCTATGGGTGGGGGCGGGTCCAGACCATGAGGTGTCCTGAGCGGGGCCCTCAGTGGAGCAGCCACCGGGCCCACTGCGGAGCAGCAGAGGAGCACCCACGGGGCCCACAGCGGCGCACACTGTGGATCATCCGCGGGGCCCACAGCGGAGCAGCCGCGGGGCCCACTGTGGAGCAGCCACTGGATGGCATACTCTTTAATGGTGTTTTTGGACATCAACCTGCCTACTTTCTGAAATTCTAGCAAAGCAACTGTAGCTTTGTGGCTGAAGACACCTTGTAGCAGACCTTACTCCTTTACTTTTCTACTCCTTGGGCCTTGCTCTAGCTTTGAAGAAGCTTGGGCCTTTCCTATAGTGCTCGACAGGTCTTTCCCTTTCAGCTTTTCAGGCAGGAGACTTTTCACGCATCATCCCATTTAATTCTTACAAGAGTCTTTCATGGCAGAAATAAAGGCAACTGAGACTGTTAACTATCTTGGCAAAGGTCCAGTATCTTCAGAGGTACAGGTAACATTCAAACTCAGAGCTGCACCTTAAAGTCCATGCCTTTATGCTACTTTTTTACATCTCAAAGCTTCTAAGGCTCATTTTCCTCTGAAAAAAATGGGAAAGTGATTTCCCTGTGGTACTGCAAGGAAGACAGAATGGAAAGCTCCCAGTAACTACAGCAGGGTAAAACACTTGATCCGTTGCCACTATTATTGTCTGTCTTGTCTTCAAACACCTCCCTCCCTTCCCCTTTTTAATACCATTCATTTCATCTCTTCCGGTTTTCCTTTTCCCATCTGAGAAAACAGGATGGGGAAGGGCAGCAGAGGGCAGCCCCCAGCTCAGAGGGGTATAATTTTAGAAGAGAATCCCCTGGCAGAGGTATGTGGGGGAGGGAAGAGAGCTGTGAAATTCAACCTGACACCCTACTCAAGGGCGGGGGCGGGGAAACAGGAATGACTCCAGCTCAGTTACAGCTCAGGTATTTCCAGACACAACACACCTTTCATAAGCTTTCCGATCCTGAAAATGGGTACTTATTCCTATGGATTCCTGTCACGACCTCTTCTAAATTTTTACACCCCTTACAGCTGCTTGTTTTGGCAAATCAACAGGTCTTTAGTCCACTTTTCATGTCCTTTCTGCCCCCGTGTTTTTCTGCACCGACTTCCCCTCTATCTGGTGATGTCCTTCAGCTCCATTCAATGGCCTGTGGCTCTTTCTTGAGGGCCTCCCCTCCTCTCTACTACTAAGCAACCTCCCCAGAGTTGCAGGTGTTTCTCACACAAACGCTTCCACAGAATTTCCCATCTGCTAAACCTCTGTAGCTCAACTGAACCCTCACTCTTGCTTCCCGAGGATTGAACCCCAGCCCAATTCAAATTTCCATTGCTTAGAATGGAATGGCTTCATCCATGCTGCTCTAGAATTTTTTTTTGGTACTGGGAATTGAACTCAGGACCTTGAGCTTGCCACGCAGGCACTTGTGCTGTTGAGCTGTACCCCCAGATGCTCTACAATTCTTACCTTTGCCACCCTAGAAAACCTTACACCTCACCTGGACCACGTGAGAAATGGAATCCTACTATCCCTCCTAAGCCAGCCTAGTCTATTACTCCAGCCAATAAGCCAGCACCAACACTGCTTGCTCATGACTTCCATCTCATCTGCCTATAAGAAATTGTAGGGTTGTAACAACTCAGATAAGCCCATATTGCTATGCTTAAAAGAGATCATGGCAGCAAAATGACAGGGGTTTTCAGCTGTAGGTATGTCTTATAGGGAGGAATGACAGGGAGCTAAGGGAATGAAGATACGTGATCTTGAGAAGACTAAGTATGCACAGAAACAGACATTAGGCACACCCCAGTAACAAATACGAATGTTTATTTGGCACCTGATAGCTATACAAAAAAATCTTGGCAGTGGAAAGTGGGGAAGTTGTATCACCAATACACGTTCATCCTATACTGGCAGGACTTGACACCAAGTCTTCCATCCATCTGGCTCACAGAACATTTACCAAGCACCTTGACTGCTACAGGCCCAGCACTCTGCTAGGCACTATGAGAGATGTGAAGGAGGCTGTCTCACACGTGACACTTCTTCAAGGAGCTAAAAATACCAGTGGATTAAAACAAAACACTTGGAGAAACATGGGAGTACAAATACTAAACTCTATATGGTCAAAAGGGCAATTCTGTCAGAAAGGACTCTAGCTATGGCTGAGTGCTTCTCTTTTTCCCCTTTCACAAACATTTACGGAGGACCAGTAAGTGCCAGGTACTAGGCACACACTGCAGAGAGAGCCAGGTTTCCGCCCTCTTAAAGCCTGTAGCCTAGTAGGGGAGAAAAAAATGAACTAGTAAAATAAACATATATGTAACTACAAATGGCATAAGTGCAATAAAGGAATTAACCAGGATGCAGTAACAGAGAGTAGATCATATACAGACAAAATAGCCTGGAAGTGCTCCACAAGACAAAGAACAAGGTGACTCACCAGTCAAGAGCAGTGGACATGGAGAGCTCCAAGTGTCAGGGAAATTGAGTCCAGCCACTGGGGCTGGAACATGAGAAGTCATCAGTCAGTGAGGTTCGAGGGAAAAGCAAAGCCAGGTCTCATGAATCGGGGGCAAGGACTGTCGTATACAAGGTGTAGAAGGGAAGCCCAGAGTTCCAAGTAGAAGAGTGGCATTATATTTATATTTAAAAGCCAAAAGCTGTTATATAAGCTGGTGGGGGTAAGAACAGAAACGAAAAAGACGGCCTTTAAAGAAGAGCAAGGTTGCACTGAAGTGGAGATAAACAGGAGCTCCAACCACATAAACCTAAGTGGAGTCTGATTCTGAAGCTGAAGGCTGGAACACAGTAGCACATTACACTCAGAGTGGTAGCCAGGGGGAAGTTTTCATAGAAACCCAGATACAAGGTGAAAAGTCCAGAGAAAAGGATGCCTTGCAGGAAGGAGAAAGGTGAGAGGGCGAGGAGGCACGCCCTTCTACCTCGCCTCCTGCCAACGCTCTCCACAGGGCTCTTCTCCACAGGGCTCCTTTCCGGGACAGCTCAGGGAGTAACGAAGGAAGCCCTTGAAGGCTTCCGGGGTGAGGCACACAGACATAGCTCTGCTCAAAGGCTGGGCACTGAGAGCCCAAAGGAACAGAGGTGGAAGTGCGAAGGCTGTTCTGTGGGGCTGGCAATCCTGCAAGAAGCACAGGCACTGCCGCTCAGGGCAGCAGGGTGTATCCTAATCACGCTTACATCTTCAAAGTCAAACAGAAACGTCTACATTAAATTGGGACACCTTCCCAATGGTCACCCTGGGAACAAATGGGGTCAGGGAAATGAAAGAGAGAACAGAAAGGAGGTGATCTCCTCAACTAACATAAGTAATGACCAAAGTGCTCCCTACAAAAGCCCTGGGGGCAGAAATATCACAAACATTGGGGAACCCCGTGTCCTTTCCCCATGATCATACTGCATTCACAACATCACCTGCCAGGCTCTTTGACTGCAGCTGAAACATTTCCTGGCAATTAGTCCAGCAAGAGCCGGCCCTAGAGGAGAGTGCTTCACACAGGAGGAGCTGGTCTAGAGTCCCACTCACATAGGTGGAGCTGATGGCCACAGGAAACATGCCTGGGAGAGTCCCATATCCCTGAGGGGGCAGAACAGAGACCTCGTGTCCTGAATTGAAAAGGCTCTAACACCCTCTGGTGGTCCAGGCGTCTTCAATAGCATGGACGACAGGGAGGCAGCATCACGTGGGAGGGTACCCGGGAAACAGGTAGAGGGGGTGGCAGAGAGTGCTACAGTACTCTGACATCTCCTTGCATCGGTGGAACTCTGTGCCAGGGGCATAGCCCTCACGCTCCTTGATAAGGGCATTCACCTGCAAGGCAGAACCAGGGGTCCAAAGTCAGATGAGTTTCCATGATAGCAGACCGTTGGGAAGGTCAAAGAGATTATAAAAAATAGTGTAAGGGAAGGAGAAGGGAGAACACTGAGGAGATGCAGAGGTTTATGGAGCCAGCTGGAGCTGACCTACCTTAACTAGCATGTCCGCCACATGCATGTCACAAGCCCTCTCAGAGAAGACCTGAGCGAGTGCCTCGATGTACCAGGAACCTCGCTTGGTGTTGCGCATGGCAGCAGTTCCTGCAACCAGAAGTGTGAAGGTCACAGGGAATCCTCACGCAGCTGGACTTCCATGATACCTTGGGTCTTCCCAGTCAAGAGAGCCCTGTACCACAAACCCAGGTCTAGAATATGTGTTTTGGAACTCAAAATACCTTTCAGGCAGGCATAGCCACATATCATGTCGGACTGGGTGGGCAATCTCATTTTCAGCAACTCCTCTTTACCAGCGTCACTCTCCTCGCACCCAGGAGGCCCTGCATGGTTTTTTCCATCTAGCTGGTCAACCCCACGATCAGTCTCATCTGTAAAAAGAAAGGCACACAGATTGGACAAACACATTACTTTCTCCACTTCTCACGGGCTTGCCTTAAGCACGGCCAAGTTTGCTATAACCTTGACTGCAAAGAGCCAATTGTAGGAAGAAGCTCCATTTGCAGCTGTGGTCTCCAACCTATAGCTGATGAATGAAAGAGAAGAAATCATTATTTTCCTAGCATGCATCCATTACTCAGGGGGCGCCTACTAGGCCAGGCACCACGCTCAAGCACATGCGCATATACATGGTTGGAACATTTCCCATCTGCTTAAAAATCAGCCAAGGCAAATAGTTTTTGTAAACAGAACTAAAAATCAGGTAGGTCTATGATTCATTTGTTCACAGCTAACAAAACACATGACATATCTGAGGTTTTTTTTATTGGCTTTATTTACTTTACACAATAAAGTTCTTACATTCAGTTTTATTACCTAAGCAAAAAAGCAGTAAGCCAAAACCATGGTTGCTATATGGTTGTCAAAACATGTATGCCATATAAAACTTGGAATTGCAAACTAAGTTATCAGCTGAAAAAAATAAAACCAAAAAATTAAGCATGATCAGTTTCTAAGGTGGTTTTGCTATTTTTATTTGTTTTGAGACAGGGTCTCATTTTATAGACCAAGCTGGCCTTGAACTCATGGCAATTCTCCAGCCTCAGCCTCCCAAGTGCTGGGATTACAGGGGTGTGTCACCACGCCCGGCTGGTTTTGGTATCCTGGAAGCATTTACTACTTACTTATTTCGGAAGACAAGTTATAGCAGGCAGCCAAGATTTGAGAGAAGTCTAAAAGAGGCAGAACTTAGAACAGCGCTATTCAATCTTAGTGATCTCAGTATATCCTGAGCACATGTGCCAGACTACAGGCTCAGGCCTTTCCTGCCTCAAGACAGATGCTTAGTTTGGCTATTGGTCTGTTACTGTGGAGGTGGACAGTGACACTGTCAATAGGTAGGGAAGGGAGACAGGAGGATGCACAGATCAACACAGCCAAGGTAAGAGTATTCTCCACCCATCATTCCAGGGAGCCCAGCAAGGAAGGGAATACTAAGAATTGTGGGGAAAAGAACCGTGATTCATTGATTTAGTATAAATGTACTGAGCAACTGCCATGTAGTACAGTATTATCCCTAAGCCCTAGGGACACAGTGAAGAAAGCCACCGCCCTTATCAAGGTTGCCTTCCAGTTCAGAGGTCAATTAGCCCGGTCCCGGGTGGTACTTTGTTCTGATGTTAAGCACAGCAAATACAGTAGGAAGACTGGTGAGCTCAAACCCTCAAAGGAATAATGGGCTACCAGTCATCACACCAAGTTGGAAAGGCAGAACAAAAGATTCAGATTACTCTAGAAAAGGGCAGTCTCTCCCCATTCAGATCTAGTACTGTATGCATCTCTGAATTCAGCAGATGACTACTACTGTCTTTATTTTGCTGGTAATGACTGTTAAGGGAAACAGGTCAAGCTAAGTAATTCAAGAGACAAGAAACTTCTCTTGCTTTCATATTACAGATCTATTAATAAATAGTACTATTTTTTTACCGTTCAATAAAGTTTTCTTCACAACACTCTCATCTGTTTTCTATATTAATTACAATTTTTAGAGCAGATAAATTTCTACCCATTCATTCAATATACAGGGGTGCCATTGTTGTGTCAGGAAGTGCTCTGGCTTTGGGAAGACAGCAGAGAATGAAAAACTAAGTTCCTGCTCCTCACATGTGCTTTCTTTAGTGCATCTCCCAGCTGATTCTTCCCTGGTGATCTTGCTAGGGGGGCAAAATGATCAAATTATTTCCTACTGAAGCTTTCAACAGCTCTGTACTATTATCTTTTGAAGGCCAAAATCTCAGCTGTGAGTAAGGGTTTGTAATTAGCTGGATCTACTTCCTGTGACGAGCGACATTTCACTACATACAGATGTTCAGCTTTTTAATTAGATCCAGGCACAGGAGTGGGAAGGGATGAGGGGCACAACATACACTTTGAATCCTTGTGTGCTTGTCGAGGTGCTCTGCTCCTTCTCCAGGGAAAGACTGTCTCCGCATGCTGCTGTAAATCATATGTCCTAGGTCCAAGTTAAGCCCTACCCTTTCCACAGTCTCTCTGAACTATTCTTACTTAAAATCATCTACACTTACTGCATACTCCTTCATAAGTACAGTTTCCATCTCACTAATTTTACCCTTGTTTGAGAACCAATCTTAAGCTACTTCACGTACACTTGCTTCACTTTCCTGAGTAATCTCACAGGCTTCTTAGACAAGTTACATCCTCTTTTGCTTTTGTGGTATTTCCTACCATAGTCTTAGTCATGTTGGGTCACATCCCTTAATTATATTAGAAAAATACTAGCTATTACACAAAAGATTAAAAAAAATCATTTGACTGTTTGGAGAAAGTGAGCTTGAACCCAAACTATAAGCCCTGTGAAGACACTGATCATGTTATAACAGCCAGAGCTGGCTTGCTTTGTGAGTTTGCCATTACTCAGACACTGTGGAGGCAAGCTCTCACAGGCATAACTCCCTTTAATCACCATAACAACCTTATCGAGTCAGTACAGTGACAGTCTGCATTTTCATGAAGGAAACTGGGGTGGAGGGATGTCAAGTAACCCTCCTAAACTTCATATAATTACTAAGTAGTGGAGTCAGAATTTGACTCCAAATTTAGAATGCTTAATTACTAGTGTTTTCCTCCAGGATGAGAAGCAGTCTGTGTATCTTCTGAGCCTTGTCACAGAGGCCTGGCTCTCACAGGGGCAGAACAACTGCAGACTGCATGCAAGAAAGAGGAGGGACAGAAGCAGCTCAGGAAAGAGCCCAGGGCTGACGTGGGTTCTGTACTGCTATCCTGAAAGGTCCATGGATGAAAAAGAAAAGGCGGCAAGAGTGGAAGCTAGGTGAACGGAGCAGCCTAAGGAGAAAGAGGAAAGGAGGAAGAAGAGAGGAGCAAGGAAACGAGAAAAGAGAGACTAATAGGAAGAAGAGACAAACAGAAAAATCCTTAACCAGAATGAGTAACAACAAAACAGTGCATCTGTGTTGAAGCACAGCAGAAAGAGTCCAAGTACTCAGAAAAAAAAGGCAAAGACACTGACAAGAGAACCCTGAGAACAGGATATGGTGGTGCACAGAGAGCTGACCAGCCTGAGAGCCATGGGCTGCCCAAGTCCCAGCACACCCCATGCATCGGGAGACACTTACAGAGCAAGAGAGGCGGTGGCAGCAGGGAACAGAAGGAGGTGCCCAAGGGGTCCGATAGCACCTGAGAGGAGCAAACAGGAGAGTGAGAGCTGGTGGGGGCTGTCCTGGAGCCATCACCCAGCTGCTGGTCTGCCACGGCACTCACCTCCACGGCAGGCCTGGATGAAGAACATCTTTGGCTTGTTCTGTAGGCTTGGGCAGTTGGCATTGTCAAAAAGCCGAAAAACCTCTTGGAGCTGCCAGAAAGAAACAAAGAAGGGAGAATGAGGTCACTGAGACCTCAGTAGTCTAATCCGAACAACAGCAGTCGTCTGCGGGAAGATGGGAAAGGGGAGGGAGCGGCTGGGTCAGTCTCCACAGCAGGACACGCACCTGCAGCAGTTTGCCATCCACACCGTAGACGCTGCCCTCCACACCATGTGAGAGAAGCACCACGACACAGGAGTCTGTGGCCCTGTGTGCAGGTAACTGTGCAAAACTCTGGAGTTTCTCTTGCATTTCCTAGAAGAAAAGCACATTTCAGCATTGACCACTGCACTCAACACCAATGTAAGCACTGGTCTCTGGTTTGTTTCAAAACCGAAACTATCAGAAGAGAAGTATTTTGGTATACAGTGGTACCTCAGTCCACAAACTTAATTCTTTCCACAATTCCAGCTGCAAACCACATCAAGTTTCCCCACAAGGTCCCCACAGTCTAACCACTGAATTTGATTTGGTTCATGACCAGAATTGTGGAAAAAAATTAAGTTCATAAACTGAGGCACTGCTATACCCGTGTGGTCAATAACAAGAGAAGTTAGAGCCTTCCAGAGGCTAAAGAAATCTGTACTCACCAGAAAAAAAGTGCCTGACTTCAGACAGAATTCTGAGTACAGAGTCATAGGCTCATCAAGGTAACTTCAGAACAAGATTAAACTAAGTTACTAATGGAAGTAATCATAAGCTAATCAACTCTGATTCCCTGGTCATCAACCAGTCTTTCTTAGGGAAGGGGGGTAAGAGCTGTTTTATGGTTGATACATTGTTTCAACTTGACAAAAAATAACCCAGATGAGCTATGATAAAGGAGAAAAGCAGTACTCTGGCAGTAAGTACCCAAGGGACAATGGCATGTACATGAAATGCTTTGCTCAGGGAGAGCACAATGGTGGATCAAGCCATTCAGGGCAGATTAGACACACAGGTTATGCAATCAGACACATCTAGGTTTGAGCTCTGGGCCCATGAACTGGAAGAAGGAGTTTAGCCCTTCAATGTCCCAATCTCCATTTAGTAAGAAAATATAATTACATGTAAACTTTCTCTTAATTTTTGAAGATTGAGATTTTGCACTGAAATTACTTAACCACTGCATCTCAGATGCACTACAAAGAACTGTCATAACGTGCATGTCTAATACAGTAATAATAATGTTTTCACTTTTTTCAAAGAAACCTTTCAATGATCAGCCTTGTAGTACAATTTAATTTCACTTATCTTGTACTAAGCACTCACACCACCACCACCTTAAGAATTCGGTTCATGTGTTGTACAGATTCAATGCAATTCCCATCAAACTACCATTAACATACCTCACAGATCTAGAGAAAATATGCCTCAAATTCATCTGGAACCAGAAGAGACCCAGAATAGCAAAAGCAATTCTGGGCAATAAAGACAAGTCAGGTGGAATCACAATCCCTGACCTGAAATTATACTACAAAGCAACTGTAATAAAATCAACCTGGTACTGGCTAAATAACAGATCCGAGGATCAATGGAACAGACTGGAAGATGCAACCACAACAAAAAACCCACTCAGCTACCTAATATTTGACAAAGGGGTCAACCAAACCCACTGGAAAAAAGAAGGCCTGTTTAATAAATGGTGCTGGAAAAGCTGGCTTGCCTCTTGCCGAAAACTGAAAATAGACCCCAGTCTATCACCATGCACCAAACTCAGGTC
>PVLD010004225.1:114656-128867 GCA_004027595.1 Dinomys branickii | reverse complement strand
TTTGTCCCAGTAGCGCGTTCTCTGTCGGGTTCAGGAGCTGAAGCCGTTCTTCCCTCCGCACTCGCTCTCTCGGCTGGTCGTCTTCTTCCCGGAAGTCCTCATTTCTGTCTTCATATTGCTATATTTCATTGTTTGGGTGGTAATCCTCTGGGAGGTTCTCTCTCTGCTGCCTACCTGGTCGCCATCTTCCCGGAAGTCCAGTAGGCGTATATTTAAATGACTGAATTTGTGATGCTACTTAGATTTCTTATTTCAATTTTTGACTGTAGCTTTTTTTTTTTTAAAATACTGACCTTGTGGCCTTCTTAAATTTACTAATTCTAGGAACTTATTTTTAGATTCTTTGGGATTTTTCTACATTGACAACCATGTTATTTGTAAATCAAGGCAGTTTTATTTCTGCTTCTTTTGCTTACCTTACTACAATATGTAGGGCTTCAGGATGTTGAGTGGAGAGCTGACCTACTTATCTTAGTCCTAATACTGAGTGAAAGTAGTGTTTCATCAGCTATAATGATTTTATAAATTTGCTTTATCAGGGTAAGGAAGTGCTTTTATTGAATTTGCCTGCATTTTGGTATGTACTAGGTTAAGGAAGTTTCCTTTTTATCTTAATTTTTTTGTGTGTTTAATCATGACTAAACCTTGACTTTTGTTGCTTTTTTTTAAAAACAATATTACTTGGAATTAACTTAGGTTTTTTTTCATTGTGGATTTGGTGAATTACTTACTTTAAACAGCCTTGCCTTCCTAATATAAATTTTGTTTAGTTGTATTATTTGTTACATATTGCTTGTTTGATTTACCAGTGTTTGTGAAGGTATTTGTCTAAATGTTGATGAGAGATAAACTGGTCAGTAGTTTTTCTTAAACTTTATTTTTAATCTTAGTATCAGGGAAAAGCTGTCAATGTTAGAATAATGAGCCGGAGTGCATTCTTTCCTCCTTGGTTTCTAGTAGAGTTTGTGTATTCTGAAGTATTTGTTTCTATCTTCTACCTTGGTAAATTCATAGACATAAAATTGTTCATAGTGTTTCCTTATATTTATAAAGAATGGTCTGTAACGATATCCCTCTTTTCGTCCTTGATTTGGTAATTTGTGTCTGCCTTGGTTGCTTTTCTCTTCTTGCTGAGACAAAATACCCAACACCCAAAATGAAAGAAGGAAAGATTTATTTAGCTTACAGTTTGTGGAGGTTTCAGTCCATATTTGGTTGGCTCAGAGGCAGAGTGGCACATGGCAGAGGGCAAATGTTCTTGGCAGTAGAGCACAGCAAAAACAACCAGCAAAAGGGAGCGGCAAGCAGCCTCTTTCCTTCCCTTATATTGTGAAACAGGCTGCCCCCACCCAGGGGGCGTGTAGCTCTCACATAATCTCCATACCCTCCTATTCCACAGGCTCAGGATGTATACAAAGTAAGCACCCTGGCTTCCTGCTGAATCACTCAGGGAAACCTCTAGACTCTCCAAGTTGGCACAATGTATCATCCCCAAGTTGACACAATGTATCAACCATAACAGTGTCCTTTTCTTGGTTATTCTGGCTAACAGTTTTATAATTTTATTGTATTTTTTTCAAATTTTTGTTTTTATTGAAACTTTGCCATTATATTGATTCCTGTTCTGTTTTAATATTTATATTCTATTTATACTAAGTCTAAGTTGTAATATAATCTTATTTTCCTCCCCACTGGGACACAGTACCTCATGCATGCAAGTTAAAGGAGGAAACATTTATTTTAGCTCATAGTTTGTAGAGATTTTAGTGCATAGTTGGCATGACAGAGGGCCCCTGCAGTAGAGAGTTGCTGATGCAGTGACTGAGAAGTATAGCGCGAAGCTAGGAAAGGGGGAAGGCACTGAGTGCACCCGTCCAGGTCCTACTCCAGGGACCGGGCTCCTCTGACCAGGCACTGTCTCCCAATGTCACATTTAGTGATAAACACTCTTGTGGGCCACTCCACTGATAAGCATCATGCCCAGAGAGCCAGTCACCTCCCCAAGTCACATCCACTAGTGTGGAAGGCTGTGGGGAGATAACTAGACATACATCCTAACAGTTGGTCTTTTTTATAGTTTTAGGGGTAGAAATTAGATTGTGCATTGAAAATCAAGTGTAAATTGCCATTATCACAATGTAATTTTCCTAATTTAATCAGTAAACAAAATAAGACAGATTAGCTAGAAATGTGTTTTTTCTTTGTACTCTTGCTTAGTTTTGTTAGGGATTCAGGAATGGAAAAAATTCAATACTGTATTTAATAAAGTATATTTAGTATTTTATGTCTCAGTTTAAATGAAATGGGAAAAGATCTGCAATATTGAGAAAATAGAATCTTGATTTTTCTGAACATGTTAAAGACTCATCTCATTTTATCTTGGTAGTTGCTATTCAGGCAGACCTGAGACTCCTGTCTGGATGATTCGTGTGGGTCCCATTCTGTACCTGACTCTCTGTGCATTTGGGGAAGGGGAGGGTCAAGAAAGGACTATCAGTCAGGGTGAGCAGATGTCATTAGAAGATAAGTAGAGGGCTAGGGATATAGCGCAGTGGCACAGTGCCTGCCTGGCAACCACGAGGTCCTGAGTTCGAGATTCTAAAAAAAAAGCTGATAGAGATAAGAGGGGTGTGTAACTCATAAATTTTTGTTTTTCACTATGTTAATTGTTATGCTGGAAATAAAGAATTGTGTTGCCTCTGAGCCTTATCAAAGAGAGATTGTAGCTGAATGGAAGTTTTCAACAGCTATCCCTCCAGGAATTATTTTAGCTAGGTTTTAAAAAATACCCTTGTCAGTGTAAGCCAAGAGGTTTAGGCCAAAGCATAATTTGGTTGACTCCATTCTTGGAGGCTACATAGCAGTATACTTTCAACCATCTCAGTCTTTTGGTGTTGTAAGTTGATGCGGCATTCAATGTAGACTAGACAGCCAGAGTAGAGCTGACATAGAAAAAGATACTAGATGTTTTGGGCGTTGCAGACCATAAATTTTTGTCATAGCTTTGTGACTCTGCAACTTTGTTGTAAAAACAGCTATAGATAATAGGTAAACAAATGGATGTGACAGTGTTTCAGTAACTTTATAGACATGGGTAACTGGCCAGATTTGACCTTTGGACCATAGTTTGCTTACCACTGTTCTAGAGCGGTGTATCTCCATGTTTATTGTAAAGAAAGAAGAATCAACTGGGTTGTTCCTCCACACCAGAGATTATGATTCAGTTGGTATGAGATGGGCCTGCTAATGTTGTTTAAAATGTTCTAGTTTGAAGTAGAGGGTCAGAGCCTCTGGTGTCATACTTTGAAGAAACACAATAGAACAAGGGGACAGTCTCCTTGTTGCCGTGATGTACAAGTGCTCTTTTGGGAATTGTAGTAAGTGAAGCTCGTTTAAAGCTATGTTTTTTTTGGCTGTTTCCTAGAATACATATACCCTGCATTGGCAGATAAGGGCATATCCATAATTACGGCAGGGTGGAGGTAACTTAAATGAATAGCCATCAGGAAAATATACGTAAAAAAAACCCCGGGGAGATTTACCTTTATCTCTGTGGTAGTTGTTAAGAAGGACGTCAATAAAACAGAAAACTTTATGCATTGCTGTTGGAATCGTAAAGCAGTGCAGCCATTGTGGGTAACACTTGGGGAGTTCCTCAGAAGCTAACCATGGAATCACCGTGTGCCGGGCAACTCTGCTCCTAGCTGGATACTCACGAAAAATGAAAACATGCCTACAAAGTAAGTTACAAAGCAGTTTTCATAGCTAGATTATTTATAACAGGCTAAAGAAGATATAATACAAAAATGTTCAGGATGAATAATAGACCAGATATTAATTATATAATTATATAATTAATATCTATAATGGTGTATTATTCAGTAATAAAAATAAAGTACTGGTACATTTCTGGAAATTAGGTTGGCTTCAAAAGAGAAGACATTTCCACTTTTCTTAGGTTTTGCCAGATTTCTCTCCCAGACTACCTAGCAGCATTCCTGCTGACAAGCAGTTTGTGTCTAATATTGATACTGAAACCTGATAATGGGTGTTTATTATAAAGACAACCCAGCCACCCCTGAGTATTAAAACTGACATCTTTTGTGTATATCTGTGCAAAAATAAACAGCATTTTATTTTTATATAAAGGGTCAACAGTACATATACTCCATGAGAAAGTCATTTATTTCACGAATGTAAAATTAGTGTATTAGGAAATCCATTAGTATACTATATCCTATTAACAAAACTAAAGGTCTGTGATTATCCCCAAGTTTCTAAAAAAGCTATTGTAATATATTATTTTTGTAAAGTACCAAAAAAATATAGCTTCATACAAGTTGTTGATAAAGAGTTACTGCAGTAGTTCTTTTAGGGTACAAGTGGTAGTTTTCTAAAGGGTAGTTGTGTGCAGTTTAGAAGTATATTGTCTCAGTGAACTTTGTGTACTGTTATTATTCTGTTGTCCTATTTGTACCCTAAGTGGGTGTTTATCCATACTTGATTTTATATTATGGTTTGGTCTTTGAGAAAATACTGGTTCCCAGAGTTAAGCAAATCTTTAAAAGGATGACACATTTCACCATACTGTATTTTTAAAAATCACATGTTAATATCACCCATCTTCAGAAAAGCCTTTAAGAACTGAAAACCTGTTGCTCTCATTCTGGCAGATAAAAATTTTTCTAAGTTTAATTTTAAAATTGAATTTTTGTTTGTAAAAAATGCTATCAGTTTTTCTTGAAGCAACAGGTATTATTTCATTGTGGAGAAAAATGTCTGTCAAATAGGCTTGCATAACTGCTTGGCTTCGGGTAAACAGCTTTTCCTTCACATAAAGGTGGTGCCTGGTGGCCTCCTTGCCCTTGCATATAAAAAGCTGTTTGAACTTGCTTTCACACAAGCACAAACCAGAGTACTTTATGTATACGTCTCACTTCCACATATAAACTATTGAAAATATGCGCTCTTAAGAGGTAATTCTAGGAGGTACAGTAGACATTGTGAAAGGGAGGAAAACTGCTCAAAAGGGAAGAAGAACTAGGATGAGGAAAAGAGAAAAGAAAGAAGGGGGAAAAATACATGTAACAGCTAACACAGTTGTACTGCTGACTTCCATTGCTCTGTTGAAAGGAACAGTTAATGTTTAAGTCTATGATCAATCTTACATGTCTATTTGTTTATTTAAGTATCCAAATTGAGGCTATCAATATGTAATACAACAACCATTGTTAATTTCCTCTCACCTTGTCTGAAATTCTGTATTGCTTGTGTTGTTTGTGTTATTTTCTAAATGTATGTGTGTTTAAGATGTTTTCGTTCTTTTATCTTCTAAATAAAAAAGTTAAGATGTAATAAAGGGCTGGGGATATAGCTCAGTGGAATAAGCGCCTGCCTAGCAAGCACAGGGTCCTGAGTTCAATCCCCAGTACCGCCAAAAAAAAAAAAAAGATGTAATAAAGTTAATTCTTAGTGCTTTGAGTCATTCTAAAGTAAAACTGGAATTTTCTTTTAAATTCTGAGTATATAGCTGTGACTGTTGAAGAGGTTTGGTGTTGCTCTGTCTTAATTTTCCGTAAGGAGATCTTGTGGCCATTAATCATCACTCTGCAATCATTCCATTCCCTCCCAGCAACAGACAACTAATCTAATTGCTGTCTCTTGTAGATTGCCTTTTCTGAATATTTCATATGAATGGAATACTACTATATATGAACCTTTTGTGACTGGTTTCTTAGCAAAATGTCTTCAAGATTCATCCATATTACGTGTCAATACTTCATTTTTTTTGTTGCCAGTTGAGTTTCCATTGCATGGGTAAACTATGTTTTACTTACCCAGTTCACTAGTTGGTGGAATTTTGGATTGTGTCTGCTTTTTGTTTGTTAAACTTGATGCTGCTGTGAATGTTCATGTGTACGTTTATGGACGTATGTTTTCATTTTTCTTGGGTACACATAGTGAAATCTATGATGTTTGTTCTTTGAAGAGCTTTCTTTTTTCACTTTTTCTGTAAGCTTTGGGGTGGGAGGGAAGGTCATTACCTCTGACCTGTTGTGGATATATTCTCCTTTGTGGTGAACTGGACAGGTGGGAGCTTTTATTCTCATGGTGTTTGGATTGTTAGAACATAGGACTGTAGTACAGCTTTATATAAAAACACTCTTCGATCTAATGATTTAATGATTCTGGATTTCTAAGAAAATGTATAATTTTTTTAGACCACTCTGAGTACTTTATTTCTGTTCTAGGGAATGGTGTGGATTTCCTTGAGATTAGGTAATTTTTTAATAACTTGGAGATATCTAGAATTTTTTTCTGTATTAGCATATCTTTAGTCATTATGGTAAAGATTTTTTTAGCTCTTTCGGAAGTTTTTACTTTATTACAATTTATTTTAGCTAAACATGAGTGTGTAATGTAAAATATTTGCCATAAATAATATGTACCTCATACTGTATACAATGTGTGAAAGGTATTGTTAGATTGTATTACTTCTGTAGAGATTTATGTACTAGGACAGATTTTTGAAGTAAATGAAGGACGTTGAAATAACTAAAACTTGATTTTCTAAAATAGTTGCTAGTGTTTGTGATGAGCACAGTAGGCATTGTCAGTTCCTCACAACCTTCTGATAATCAAAAATAAATTAAGAATTCCAAAATTTAAACTTTTAATTCTAAAGAACTTCTATGTAGTTGACAGTTTTCAATATTGTTGTGTCCAGTATTTATTAGAGCATGCATTCTCATATAAGGATAAATAATTCTAGTACATAATAAGTAAGTCAGTGTAGATAACAGATACAGTAAGTTTGTAATTTCTATAGTCGAACTTTTCTAGATTGTGGCATATGTTGTAATGAACAATTATTTTATGTTTTTAACTAGCAGTGTTTACTATAATTACTACTTTAGGCTCCTGGATTTGGATTTGGAATCGCAATATCTGGGGGAAGAGATAACCCTCATTTTCAGAGTGGGGAAACCTCAATAGTAATTTCAGATGTACTAAAAGGAGGACCAGCAGAAGGACAGCTACAGTAAGTGTGTTTCTTCTCTCTGATGCCTGTGTGACAAGCCCTGTTCTTGTCTCCATTCACTGGCCTGCTTTGTTAGTGATTCTATTGTATTTATACCCCAAGTGTAGCATGGTGTATTTAATATTTTCGTTTAAATGAAAACATACTTAAGAAATAAATTGTATAGTAAGTGAAAAGTAGTTAGTATCACCTTGCATAGAATGTAACTGTAAAAATAATGAAGAAGAAGCTTGACACTCACTTTTACATAGACTTAGGAGGGTCTCACCGTAAGTCTTTTTCTCTTTTTGTGTGATAATAAGATTAGCAGACTAGAGAAGAAAAAAATGAGGCTAATCAGGAGGATTAAAAGAAATTTAAAGGAGCTGGGGATAGAGCTCAGTGGAATAAGCGCCTGCCTAGCAAGAGCAGGGTCCTGAGTTCAATCCCCAGTACCGCCAAAAAAAAAAAAAAGAAAAAACAAAAGAAATTTAAAAGGAGAAAGACTACTTTTTGAAAAGGGAGTATTTTTATCATTGCTCAGAGAACAAATAGATTAATCTGCTCATACTCAGAATTTTATTTTTTAGAACATTCTTCACAAACTTGCCTTAATGTTTTTTCCTCTAACGTGTTACTTTGGAAACGTTTCCCTCTAGGGAAAATGACCGAGTTGCGATGGTTAATGGAGTTTCAATGGATAATGTTGAACATGCCTTTGCTGTTCAGCAACTAAGAAAAAGCGGGAAAAATGCAAAAATTGTAAGTATCTTTATGGTCAACTTAGTCATGTCAACTATAGTCCCCTGGTGTTTGAATTTGTCGTTCCGTTTAAGAAAAGGAAAATGAAACAGTAATTCCAAACTCAGTTGTTTATAAGTAAGAGTATTTCCTCTAATACTGGTTGTGTGTTTTTCAGATACTGAGTTTTTTTCTACCTAATTAAAAAAGGAGAGGTGGTGGTTGAATGGCTTTTGATGGCTTAATGTTCTCTTTTAAGTACTTAAACTGGATCTTGGCAGGTAGTCTGAAGTGTGCAGCCATTTTCTGGTGTAAGATTTCTTTACTGGGGAAATTTTACGTTCTGTGGAATTCACATCATCAACTGCTTGTTACTATGATATAGGAAGGAGAAAGTGTAAACATTTCTTTGTAGAGTTGTTCAGGCTACCTTTCCAGTTCCTGTCTCACTGTAGAACTAGAATTTTACTCGATTTAAAATTTTTCTAGAAGTAAGTTTACTGTTTTTTAGGTAAGGGAAAAAAGTTAACTTTAAATAACTGACCTCTCATCGCAGTTAAAACTTTGTAAATTGTGGTGTCGAACAGTTAATGTAAAAGTCTTATTTTGAATGATACTACTGACATTGAGGAGCACTCAAGCCACTTCCCTCATTCAGCTTCGTGCCTGGTTGCCCCACCTGGCCTCCGAAGGACAGGTAAAGACCCCGTGGGAGCCTTCACTTAGCGTGCAGAGCAGGAGCGAGAGGCAGGTAGGAGGTCATCTGTCCTGGTGTGTTCATCGTAAGAGCCTTTCAGGTACCCATTGAACACTCAGAACCACAGTGGACCCCATAGAAATGCAGGATCCATGATGAGGGAGGGAAGGGGCATACCTGAGGCTCTTTCTCCAGCGGTTGCTAGATCCTAAACCTGTGTATACTGCCATGCCAGCATCTTGTCTGCTCGAGGGTCATTGCTGGTAAAATGAGAGTTCTTATATTGTGGTAGACCCAGTATTAGCTTACTGCAGTGTTTCAGGTAGTGGGCATCTATTTATTTATTTGTTTTTACAATCTCATTGTAATCGTATTTTTGCAGCTCTAATGTTATTTTTCAGTTGTTAGTACACTCACTGATATATTTTTAAACAGTTTTTATATAAAGATTATAATGCTTACAGAAGTAAATTGCTTATTTTTGTAATGACCTACCAGTACTTTTTAAAAAGTAAACTTGTTTTAGTTTACTTTATTTTATTTTATTTTTTGTCTTTTTGAGACAGGCTCTTGCTGTGCAGCTCAGGCTGGCCTTGAGCTCACTTTGTAGCCCAGGCTGGTCTCAAATTCACAATTCCTGCCTAAGCCTCCTGAGTGCTGGCATTACAGGCGTGCACCACCAGGCCTGGCTTTATAAACTTGTTTTAATAGTTGAATAAGCTTTAGATTTCTTGCTTTAGCTGTTGCCCCTGAGCAGTATTACTCATAGTAGTGTTTTTCACATGGGTCACTGCCCACTGCAGGGGAGCACCTTAGATAATTTGGTTTTTAACTCCTGTATCTGAGTTGGTGAGCTGTACCCATTTACCTATCCCTTTCTAACTTTTTAAATCCTCCATTCCTCTGTTAATATCCAGCTGTTTCGTCTTTACACACTAAGTATTTAGTGAACAGTACACCCGAGTAAGTTGTGTTCATATACTCTAGACTTTTCCCAGTAAGATCTAAAAATCAAGAAAGTATTTGAAATAGCACATATTTGGCTGACATATGAGGGAAGGGATGTGGGCCTGCTCAGAACTTTTTACCACTTGGCCACAAGGACCTTAGGAGGCTTAAGCATGTATTTTTTGCTCTTATGAGGAGGAGCTCTAGAAGACCTGGGTAGACATATTTTAATCAGCAAAGAGCAGCTGTTCATTTCTGTACTCAAAACAGCTTGGATCATGTCCTTAATTTGTATTGCCTTTCATTGCCAATTAATTTTAGAATAACACCCAGTGCGTGGAGTTGACCTTTCATTGTAAGCTGTTTTTTTTTTTTAACACCTTATCCCCAACCATAATCAGAATATCAAAAAACTCAAGATCATTATATATTTGATGTAGGGGAACTATTTTTTTACCCATTTCCAAATGACCAGCTTCTCTCTTCTGTGCTCTTACGTTATAGTATTTTCTTTGTATGATTGTCTTCCCATAAACTAAAAGCCCTTTGGGCATTAGGCTCAATAAATGCTATTTAATTAAAATGTAGTTTGTTATACTGTAACTTCTATAAATATGCTTAGTTTTATATAACTATAGAGGAATGGCAGCTAGAAGATTTATTGTTATAATTAGCATGTAAAATTTTTACTAAAATTCTGAGTGTACTTACAAAACATTATAGAGTAAGTGAAGGGCCCTAAACACCCTGGTAGTGGTAATGTTTGTGAGCACTCCAGTTTATGCATGTACACAGTTGTGTAGCATTTTGCTATAATATGCTGGTACTTAACCTAGCTCACTCATTGTTCAGTTTGCACAGCTATTCAGAAAAGGAGCAGTGAAGTTTATCACACACCTATTTGCTTGTTTACTTTTTAGGAATATGTTCTTAGCAGTGGCTTTCAGAGTTAGGGGGAATGAATGACTTTTGTTTTCCGTTTTGTTTTGTTTTGAAACAAGATCTAACTGTGTAGCCTGGGCCAGCCTCAAACTCACTATCCTTCTGCCTCAGGCTCCGAAGTACTGGGATCACAGGCATGTACCACTGTGCCTGCCTACCCCAGAATTTATGAATGAGTTTTGATATGTGTGTTGCCTTTTTTGAAAACAATTATATAGTTAGAATTCATTTTCATCAACACTTTCTGAATCTGCCAAATAAATATTTCATTGAAACCATTTTTTGGGAGCAGGGTTGGCAGCAATAGAGATCAAGTGTTTCAAGTGAAATATCTAAAATCGCAAGTGGGTTTAACCTTCTCATAGTGTATTACTACTCTTTGTGTTTCTTCTTTTGCTTGTTCATGTCCCTTGAATTTGTTTGGTAAAAGCACCATTAATCTTTTGTCATACACACTAATACATTGTTTTCTCATTTGGCATTTGTGACTAGATACAAGTTGTTTATCGTGATTTTTTGTTTTGTTTATTTGTTTATTTTTATATTTAGTACTGGGAATTGAATTTAGGGCCTCACACTTGCCAGGCAGGTACTGTGCAGCTGAGCTACATCCCCAGCTTGTTTTTTGTTGTTGTTGTTTTTGTTTTTTTTTTAAAATACTTTTATTTCAGTATATAAACGTTAGATTTTTATATTGTCATGTTCATTGGTTCTCTTGTTGGTATCTTGCTTACAAAACCTTTTTACCTTACCACAGTTACAAGAACTGGCCTTTATAGTAGTATATACATCATTTCATTCTGCTTTATTTTACATATGAATAAAACAGGTAAACTGTTTTGAAGTGGGCATCTTTCCCCAAAAAAAGATTTATTCCTAAAGTGTTAAGCTTTATTGTCAAATCTGCAAGGTATTATTTGAGTTTATAACTGTTCACTGTAAAATAAATAGGCTGTTTTTCAGTTATACCCTAGTGGGTACAAAAATTCCATTACATGTACAGTTGATAGGCAGGCTCTGTGCCCCCGAGCTATATCTTTGGCCCCCTATGTGTACAGTTAAATATGTGACAAGGAACATAAATCTTAGTAGGCTAGATGAGTACACACACTTCCAAATATGATGGACACCACCCAGAATTGAGGATAGTTCAGGTACAGTAGATTTCCATAGAGGTCTTTCAGGGATGGGTGGGAAGGCTGCAGTGCTTGATGACTCTTTTTGTTTACATATTACTTGGGATGCATTGCAGATTAAAGGAGTAATAGAGAGTATTTCTTCCAGTGTACTGTGTTGGAGATTGAAGAAGAGGTGAGTCTTAAAAGGAGGGAGTCAGTTAGGAATGCTTTTAGTAAACGTTCCTTGATAAAAAAGGCCCAGTGGTGAGGTGCCCTGAGAGAGAAAAAGCAACCTTCCTTCTCATTTTATAATGGGACATTGGTTGTTCTTTTCACCTGCTCGCTTCTCTTGTTGTTGCTTGTCATTTAGCTTCAAAGTTGTTTTTTTTTAGAAAAGCCTACTATGATGCCTCTTGGTATTAGTAGGAAGCAGCAGTATTAAGTATAGGTCCTCTTGAAGAAATTTAGCCATAATAAGGTGCAGAGATAATTTGTAGGTGAGTAGTAGGAAGAGAGACGGAAGAGTAATTGGGAGATCAGTAGACAGGACAGTTTTGAGGTAAATCCAAAGAGCTTAAAGTTGTGACACGAAGCATTCTGACTGATACAGGTATTATTGGAAGTGAGTTGCAGTGAGAATAAGCTCAAATGGAAAGGTTTTATTCAGACTCATAGAGTATGCACTTGGTCTTTGAAATCAAAAGAAAGGAGCACTGAGTAAATGAGATACTTTGAAAAAATGGAGGTGTGGGTGGAGGAGTAAAGTGCCACCGGTCCCCAAAAAGCAGACTAAATGACTGGGACTGTGGAAAATAGTTTTGAACTCCTGTATTAACAAATTTCTTTGAAGCCAACAAGATGTAGACGAAAGGACTGCTGAACAAGATCAGGAATTCTGTCGAAGTGCATTTCTAGAGGACCTAATAAGCAAGGTACAGAAACACAGCTGTCCAGAAGTGAAAGTACTGGGCCGGTGCTGGTCATGGCAGATGATAGAATAGTCAGTAGAAAATCATGTAGATGGGGCAGCATGGAATACTTGGGAGGAAGGCAAGTGAAACCAGAGACTCGATGGGCTGAGAGTCGGAGAGGATGGAACAATTGGAAATAAGAGGGACAGTCAAAAGTTTCAGAGGGTGAAGCGTCTCAAGTAGAAGGCAAGTGTTAGCCCAGAAGTGCCTTCAAATCTTCAAGACGTGGTGTGTGCCCATGCGGGGAGGCACAGTGCAGGCCAAGATTAGAGCGCCCTCTGATAGAAGGTAGTGCATGCCAGTCTTGACCACAGGCAGTGAAAGAAGTGGCCGAGGAGAGCAGAGCAGTAAAAAAAACAGGACAGAAGAAAGAACCTGCACCTGTGCCCGAAGGTATAAATGGAGTAATGGATAGGGAAGGCAGTGCATGGAAGTGTAACTGAATTAATTAGCTCCAGCATACTAAGTTGAGTGTTGTTGTGTGAAAAATTTCTCTCTTAGCAGGCTGGCAGGGTAATTGTGGGCCTTGATATTGATACATTCTAAAAATTTGATTAAGCAATCAAGTAGGGCTTGCAGGTATGCCATAGTTCTTGTAGTTTTGGCAGGATATTTGATCTTCCTAGAATACAGTGCCTATCTTTTTTTCTCAGTATCAACTATTACTAGTTTTTCTGCAAGTTATGATTATTACAGTGGAACATGTTTCTGAATAAAGTAAATAAGGATTTATTAAGCCCACTTTTCCTAATTTGTTACTTAACCAGAAAACAGCCATTATGGAAATATATTGCTTAGTAATTGATTATAGTTATTTGTGTAGCTCCTTGATTGATGTTTAAATTAACATTAGACAAGAGAAGGGCATTGTTCCTTTCTCTTCAGAACAGAAGTTGCACGCATGAAAATAAGTGAAAAAAAATTTTTTTTTGCAGACCATTCGAAGGAAGAAGAAAGTTCAGATACCCATAAGTCGTCCTGATCCTGAGCCAGTATCCGATAATGAAGAAGATAGTTATGATGAGGAAGTCCATGATCCGAGAAGTAGCCGTGGTGGTCTGGTTAACAGAAGGAATGAGAAAAGCTGGGCAAGGGATAGAAGTGCAAGTAGAGAGAGGAGTTTATCTCCACGCTCAGACAGGCGGTCTGTGACTTCCAGTCAGCCTGTCAAACCCACCAGAGTCACACTGGTGAAATCCCGAAAAAATGAAGGTATTCTTTACCAGTGCTTTCACTGTTATTTTCATGTGAACGTTTTAAGACCAGTTTTGTTGAAAAGTGCAGCTAACATCTTGTCATATTGATCTTTGTTCTGTGTCTTTGTTTTGTTGTTTATATGTTGTAAGTCTGAATCTGCTATTGCAAGCTTGAATGACTGTCTATTTTCTTAAATCAGTTTTTGGGAGCAGATTATACTTCAAATGAATTGTTTAGTACTTGGATTTTGAATTTGTTGAGATGAGCACAACCAGATACATATAGGAGGCTATTTTTTAAATGGAGGGACTGAAAAGAAGGGACCTCTTACAGTACATTTCTCCAAATGGCAGGACATCTTTCACATTTTTAAACTGAAGCCCAGCTTCTTTCTCTCATTCATTATCAAATTTGATTTTTAAATAGTGGATCTGTTGCTTCCTCTTACTGTGGGTATATATGATTGATCACTTTCGTTTAAAAAAGATGTTATAGTAAAAATACTGTAGGCAGTTATGGTGGTGCATACCTGTAATCCCAGAAAGTGGGGGAGGGAGGAAGGGAGGGAGGGAGGGA